>JAQGAV010000034.1:0-63796 GCA_034691345.1 Phasmarhabditis papillosa | reverse complement strand
CATTTCATTTAGACTAAATGAACACCTCTACAAACTTCTACTTTGCTATTCTTTTCTATATATTTTGCGTATATTTTCGGTTTTCGCATACTTACAGAGATATTTTCAATGAGATTCTTTTTTTAATATTACTCTCGAATTAGACCATACCAACTTTAGTATTGTTTGTCGAATTAAACTAAAACAATTGATGAATATAGAAATTATGCCAATGAAATCGTAAATGTTAGTATATATTGTTGAATGTCATGTTTAACACATACTTCTAGTTTGATAGATGTATTGCTGTTCTCCTTTTCCAGTCTTTCTTAGCTAGTTTCTCAGAAAAAAGAACCGTTTTCCAATATCCTTTAAAATAGTGTATTTACACCATTTTCCATTTATCTTGCTTAATCTTGAAGTTAGTACAATCAATTGTACTATCTATTCTACGAGACCCTCCTTCCTATGTTGCATAGGCGATTTATACTCTACAAGTCCAATAATAATAATAAATTTACAAACAGAAACAACTGCCGTCCTACTTCTATATAAAATAGTACATTTAACAGATAATAACATACAAATAAGTATCGCTTTACAAAAGTATAGATACAGTTGTCCTGTTGACCAATATTTCCGACAGACCAATCCCTGGCCTTTAAAATTGTATATTTTATTATAAATATCATTATTCACATTGTTAAAATGAACTCTTTTTGTAGTCATTAATTCCGCTTTTCTGACGTTAAAAAGACCATTTGACTGCGTACATAAGAATACTTAGCCAATTATAAAGAACTGCATCTACCATTCCAATAATTCAAAAACATGAATTTTAGGAAGTGAGTACAATAAATTGTACTATTTGATGAGAAGATAGTAGATTTAAAGACGTGTTATCGCTAGAAGACAAATCACATAAACAGTTAGGAATAAAGGGTCTTGTCTTCAGAAGTAGATTCATTTTAAACTAACGCTGCGGCTACCCATGATTTTGGCTGGAAAGATTCCATATAGATTATTGATGCTTAATTATTGTTTAAGTTCCGGTACTTGTACAGTAGATGTCAAATGTAAAGAAGATACTTTTGTGTTTATCAGCAAAGATACTAAAGAAGTAGACACAATCAATAAGGTGGGAAATGGCCTGTCCGTTTTCAAGGTTTACATGTTTACAATACATGAAGTTGCATAATCTTTTAAAAATGACTGGTCAAAAAAGCCCTATGTCTAGTCTGTTAACAAACGTACGGATGCGGGTGCAAAAGTTGTTACCTCCAAATATTCTATATCAGAATGCCGAATTGTCAAAAGTCTTTTGTATTCAATGATAATCGATATTTATATCTCGATATCGAAAACAGCCTTTCGACTATTGGTTCTGATAATTTCTTCACACGGGTCTGCACGGCTACCTTTTGCGGGAAAAGCCTTGCTAGGCCGGCCCGTTTGATTACTTTGTTTTCACTATTCTCTAGTAATTAAGGTATTCTTTTTCAGGTTGTCTTCCCCATTTTCCCTTTGCTCATGGGAAAATCTCAGATAATTTGTAAAATGGATTGTGGACATTAAAAATAGGACTACTCAACCAAATAGTCAGTGACATAATTGAAGTTGTGTGCAAATAAAAGAATTAATAAAGTAAAGTATTTTTATTCTTCTGTTCTTTATTTTATTGTTTCAGCAATATGGATCAGAGACGATTCATATAAGCAAAGTTATACTTATAGTGGAAAAACTGTAACCTACAATAGTACCCGGGCCGGCCCCATTTTTTTAAAATTTGATTATATTAACTTAAAGCTGAGTAATAGTATGAGTTAAGTGATAAAAGCCAGAAATGTTGTCAAACTTGACATAAAAACTAAATTTTATCTTTCCAAAAACGACACGAATATCAAGGAAGATGTCTTTGAATTTTTGAAGCATGTGGCTTAGAGAATTCATAATTAATGATATTTCATTTGTAGAAACGTTTTTTAAGATATTACCTTATTATTAAGATCTTCTTTCACAAAACAGCCATATATTTTTATTAAGTTCATTATTATATACTCTTTCCGTTCTGTTTTAGTAATCCTGTCATCCGATTTATCCAGGTTTGTTTCAGAGAGTACCATTATTATAAACACAAGATTTTTAACACTTGAACATATAAACGGTTGTATTGAACCCAGAGTTAGCCTATCCTTAATTATGATTCATACTGTTCTTCTGTTTGACAAAATTTCTATCCTTTCAAAACCGTTAACGATTCTTCTTCATTATTGATAATCTCAAAAACAGGTGTCTCCAACGAAATCTCTCCTGCCTCCACTTAGCTATAAATAAACGGAGTTGTTAGCTACCAACTAGACCTAACCATTATTGTTGGATTAGGTTGTTTACATAGGATTCAGGTCAGACAACGGCGATTCTTCTTTTCACAAAATTGTTCATAATTAATCTATTCATTCGAATATAGACTAAACTAGAACTGTAATACAATCATATAAAATCAGAATGAGGGTTTGAAAATACAACTTTAATGATAAAATGGTCAATTCAGTTGAAACACTGGAAATATAGACAATTTAAACAAATTAGTTCTGTTTATTAACTTTATTAGCCAAAATGTTCAATAATAATATAACGAACAAATTAGTAGAAGCAACCATACCTACCGATAATCCCAATAAATGTCCTTTGAATAATATTGTAGCTTTACAAGTAGTTAATGTGAATACGGTAAACGCCGATAGTAAAGAGTCAATAACGCCAAATATATAGAAAAGAATAGCAAAGTAGAAGTTTGTAGAGGTGTTCATTTAGTCTAAATGAAATGTAATTAATGAGAAATTTGTATCTCTAATTGTTATTGCAAAACTGTCAATAAAATCAAGTGCAGTTGAGGTATCTCAAAAACAAAGTGATCAAAACGAACCCCGAAGTAATCTGTAATTCGCAATTTCAAATATGAATGAATGAAACTTAATAAATATGATTACATGGAATAATGTTTCCTGTAGTAGCATTCGCGAAAATTCAATTAAACCACGAGCAATTCATAAATTAACAATGTTAGTAGAATATTTATCCAGAACCTTTTATTTGATTGTTTTCACCTGTTTCGTATTTTGAGAAAGAAAGATTAACAACAATGATCCCTGGTAAAATAAATTTGTAGATGTTTCTGGAAGAACTATGTTTCATTTTATCTCATTTGATCAAATTTATTACCATTGAGGATAATATACATAGTTAATATTGATTTTAACAGTCAAAGAAAGACGTAGGTGTTTAGTTTTAATATCATGCAAAGTAGAGCATCTTGGTGTGTTCCACGGCTCCTGTCCAAGATTCTCCCCTATAGTTCTGCTTATTTCTGTATTTCTTAAATATATTAGTTAATAATCCAGGAGTTACATTAGTTTCTGCTAAAAACTGGACAAAAGGGTACCATTCTGTACCGGTCTGTTGTTAGCATCGCAACATCCTCAAGTTTATAAAACACGTGAAAGCAACAGTTGCTTCCTATGTCGTGTGATCTGCCAAAAATCAGTCTCGGTTAAAAAGCAGCCAAAAACCTGCGTTTTATTTTTGTCATAATTAAATCATCATATATGTAGATTGATTACTAATAGACGATTTGATCGGCTTCAAATATAAATTCTCCATATTCTGATAGGTAGGATATGCGATATTACTTTAAACATATACAATGAGCCTTATGGATCTCACATTATATATTGTTTCGCAATAAAGAAATTTAGTTTTCATATCATTTTTTACCGATCTATTCGAGTAATATTTATCATCTTCAGTTTTTGAAAAAAGCGCTCACAAGTCTAGGTAAGCAGCATCGTGCATTACCCTGAATTGTTCAGAAGAATTAAAGAAAGAGAACGCTTTGCTAGTTTTGTTGTTTTAATATTTCTGTGAATGTTAGAACTTTTAGAATTTTAGACAATTAGGAGTATCTACTTTTTCCATAAAAGTACAATAGTTTTCAGTATATTTACGAATTATTATCTTTATAAAAAATGTATTTTATTTCATATTTCACTCGTATAACAATAATAGTAGATTTCTTCGAGGCAGGGCTTCGGCCATTTATTCCGTAATCTTCTGAGCAGATACGGCTCCTTTCTAACATTCAGTCTTCGGGTGCACGAAACACGCGAGAAGTAAGCTTCTGGTTTTCCAAGCCTTCTGCAGCTACGGGGAGTCAAACCCACAGCCTTAAATCCTCCCGGATTCAGAGACCGCTGCCCTAACCACTAGGCTAAAGCACATACTATTCTCTTACAAATCTCTATTTCATAATTATTTCTTAGGACCTTCAGTACTTCAATCATCTTCAATTTGTGACAACTACCGAATGCTATTCATCATTATCTTATGATCATGAAAACCTCAAACATTGATTGAGGGGGTCATAAGCAACTGCTGCATTGACTCATGCAAAATATTCTCTGGAAATATCCAACAAAAGATTTTTGACTGGCCAAAATCCCCCTGCACTTGACTGTTTATTATTTGGGTAAGATTGAATAAATTCAGGATTCTCAAATTCATTCTCAAATCTATCGCAAATCCAGCGAATTCAAAATTAGGAAGTAAAAAACTGCATCATCCTCTTAAAAAGAAAGTTTTTCTTACAAATGAGAGATTGCTGCATAGTATTTAGTGATGTCACTCATTTATATTGTAAATATATATTATCTAAAACAGAATCTAGCCACTCTGTCTTCCAGAACCGCCTTATTGTTAATTGTGGATAGATGCTATCTAGTTAGAATATTAATTCTTGTTCGTTTAGTCTCCAGTATTACCCAGTAACCAGTTTATTTCATATTTTACTGCACAGTCTTTCATTGAACTATATTTTTGAAACATGAGAGAGAACTTTAACACTTAAGCAAATAGATCAATTGATCTAAGAAGTTGAAATAGAAGATCATTTTTTGGTTTTTTCCACGACCTACCTCTAAGTAAATTATTGAAACAATTGTAAAATGTTGAATACGGAAAACGGACATAAAGAGAAGACATTCTTCAAATTGAATAATTCTGCCTGTATTATGATAAGGAAGCTCGGTGGATAATCGGCTCCTTTTAGCAAAACTCGTTTGATCCTGAAAGACGGGCTTGCTGGAAAAGGGATTAAACTTTCACTTCTAGTCTATATTACTTCCTTGCTACGCGTCTACTATTCCACCAAAATTTCTTCCATTCATAGTTATTATTGTTGACCTATGAATCAGAGTCTCTCATAAACAAACCCCGCCTACTTTGTAAAAATAGTAACCCTCGGTTTTGTACTGCAATTGTTGTAAATTAAGCTGATTCAATCGGACAAGGCTCCTCCTTTCTTATAAAAAGTTTAAAAAGAAAAGAATACTAGCAATATCTTATTTCCAAAGTGTTTTTCTACCGAATAGTCAGGTCAAATTATTGTACTCACATGGTGTTAACTTTCTTCCCGCGTAACAATTGTACTATAGTCTATAACAAACAAAAGACCTCGGAGCGCGGTGGTATACATAGGCTTCCGCAATTGCGTATTTGTCATTCTCTGAGAATGATACAAAATAAAACTAGTACAGCAATGTTTTTCTGGCAATAAACAAAAATTGTGCGTCGAACCATATAATGGAAGTTTTATTTTGCCACAGAAAGAGCTATGTTTGGAACCTTAATCAACACTTCTCACTGCAGTAGTTTTTTGTTATGGACTATATGCCTTTTGGATTATCTACTCAGGTGTGAGTTAGTTTTTGCGGCCCACGCTTACTGATTTAAATGCTATTGCCATGGTATCGTTTTAAATGTTAATCTTCATAATAAAGAGTTATATCCAAGATAAAGTTAGTACTATTACTCTACAATATGTTCATTCATACATGGGTTGCGGCGGATTTTTCTTTTTTATGAACGCGATTCCAGATTCCACGAATCCATTGAGGAAAATGAAATCAGCGGTTTAGTGGAGTTCTAAAAATAAGAAGAAAAATATAAATTTTGCGATTACCAATTATTTCCTTGTAAAAAATTGCGTTTATATGAGCTTACATCAGCTATATGGCTTATATAAAGAATGCGATGCATGGCCTTCTAAGCTTTTAAACTCGACTTTTATTTCATAACATCTTTTAAATCTCTGTCACTCTGACTGAGCCCTAAACCCTCTTAGATCCGCCCCTTTAGTTAGATAACTATCTCATTCCTTATAGATTTAAGACTTGAGGGAATCCTTCTGGCAATTTCTCTGTCTTTGTGTTCTCCACATTTGGCTATTACTCTCGCTCTCTTTCTTGTCTGCGTCTCCTTCTCTCTCGCTCATTTCTCTTAATTTTGACACTTAGCCTATTACCAATAGTAATGGGCCACGACATTATTCATTAAGACAACGGACCATCCCGTATTCTAACTTAATGGGAAATTGATATTGGAAACAGAATAGACCTTATTTGGTTCGACCTTCGAAAGCTCTTATATTGTTTGAGACTCGAAACCTTGGAAAACAGAACTGTTCAGAATATTGCTGACATAATTTTTTCAAACTGATAACCTCTCAGTTATTTTAATTACACTTGAAAGAGTTTTATTTTTCTTATGTATTGGCAACCGCTCAACTTTGTAAAAGTATTTATTCGTTATGAAAGATATTATTATTTGTGTAATATTGTAAATATTTCCTATGTCTTCATTTTTGTGAGATATATGTATTCATTTTCCTTCTACTTTTCAGTTACCTAATTAACTATGCGTACAATTGTTCTTTTCTCCTTGTTGGTGCTCGGTGTCGTCGCCTACAATATTCATAGACAAGTTAATACTGAGGATGAACTGGTCAGTAAAATAAACAATTATTATTATCGTTTGATAATCTTTTACATTCACCTGAAAACGACAAAAACAAAATGTGCAAGCTCAGACATTACTTGATGCTTGAATGATGTTTCAGGAAAGGGTAATGCGAACTTTGCGCCCCAACATTTGCGCCCCGGAACTTTGCGCTTTTTCGAAAGTTCCGAACGAAAGTTCCGGGGCGCAAAATTCACACCACCCAGGAAAGACCAGTCTTGTTTTTAGCTTTGTTGGCCAGAACGGAAGAGAGCATTTTGCCAAATAATAAAGAAAATAGGAATCAAAAATAAATCTAATAGTTATACGTTTTAGCTGACCCGTGTCGCAAGAAGCGCGGAATCCAGCTCCGAAGAGAAAAATGAAAAAGATAGTTCAAGTGAAGGATCCAAGAAGGTGAGGAAAGAACAACAAAATATAAACCTAGCTGAAAAATATATAACCTACACGTTTTATGCAAAAGTTTACTGATGATTGGGACGTAGTCACAAACAATCATATAACTCTTCTTGATGATTTTGAAGAACGAGGTAGTTAGGGGAATTGATTAAGTTTCCAAATTACAAAACTAAAATAGTTATTTTTCAATCTGATAAATAAGTTACTTTAGGTGAGTGGAGAAAAGAAAGAAGATGATGAAGATGAAAAGAAAGAGAAGAAATCTGAGGGAAACAAGGAAGAGGTTAGATACAAGAAAACATTTACAAAAGACTCTACCGTATAAAGAAAGTAAGACAATTTGAGCATTTGCAGTTTCGGTACCTCAAGAGACGTCAATATTATTGTTTAAGTAGTTTATTATGTTTTAGTATTATTTATATAATTATAGGAAGATGATGATGATGACAAAGAAGAAGAGAAGAAAGTAGAAAAGAAACAAGACAAGGAAGAGGTAGGAATGAGTTATATGCAACTGAAATATGAATTGTTAGACAAAATAATTGGAGGGTTAGAGACAATGTTTTGCTTTTGAAAATGACATCCTGACAACAAGTTAAACTATACAAAAAAAGCTGCCCACCTAACCAATCAAGCATTTCCAATTACAATTGTATTAACGAGTGTTTATTCAGAAAGATGACGATGATGATGAAGAAGATAGTAAGAAGAATGAGGAAAAGAAGAATAATAACGAAGAAGAAACCGAATTAGAAGGATCCGGAGAAGGATCGGGACAGGTAATTACAATATACAAATCATAAAATCATACAAAATATATGAACTGCTAACTTATGAAAAATCAATGGAACATTTGAGAAAATGTTTTAACCCTTTTCATATTTAAAAACTAAAATTGGAAGTCAATCTTCAAACTATATAAAATTTTCAGTAATAATTCGATATAAAGGAGAAACAAGAATTGAATTCAGATTTATTATTATTATTTCAGTTGATTGAGTCGTCTCCAATTCGGGTTGCTCGTGACAGTGACAAGTCTTCTGAAGAGGTGGAAGGCAGTGGGGCCGATGAGACATTCTTCCCAGCAAAAAAAGAAGAGACTGAAAGCAAAGAAGAACAACTAATCAAGTAAAACCTTCAATTACTATACTATAATTTGTTTTTACTAATCAACAGGAATTTCTAATGAACTCCCGGTCTTGCCATTTGTAGGTAGTTACCACTAACATGTAAACTTACCGTATCTAACCGCTGTAATTTTCTGTTTGGCTTTATTTTTCTACCTTTCCCCGCACCATGATATTGCTCTCTTTGTACATAACAACTTTCATATATTTGAACCTCTTTCATTTATAAAAATATAACAATATTGTTTATATATTAAACATACTGTATTTCAATAAATATTCCTAATGTATTGAATATGTCGACAAAGGTTCAAATTAAATGTTTAGCCATATTAAAATCATAGAAATTTGGTACTGTCTTAAATTTCGATATAGCTAGGAGGTTTCCATTACCCGTAGGTAAGGGTACAAATTAGGTTCCCCACACGGTGCAAACTAAATGTGACTCTTGAATGAATAGTAGATTCTGGACCAGATCGTGTGAATTCGCATTTTTCAGATTACTGCTTATTATATTTAAAACATATGTAATTAATTTAGTTTATTAAGCAGCCAGTAAATGTAACAAATGTAATATAATAATGTTAGATAATAAAGTCATTTAAATACAAAGAAAGTTTCTAACAGAAACAAGGTGAGATGAGAACATTGTGTGTGATTGATATATCTATTTGATAAGCAGAATCTATTATTAGTAAGTCTCGGACCAACGGCAGTTTCTAGGCTAAGGAATGCAAATGTTTTAGTATTACATAGGAGAAAGGTTAGCAAAAACATAAGCAGGGTTACTGATTTTCAATATTAGTATAGTTTAAACAGTCTTGAAAAGTAATGAACGGATTTCGTCGATTTCGGTCTGTAGCCGGATCTCTTCCTGTCGAAGGAAAGCGTTTCTCTTGATTAGAACAGAGGACTCCTGAAATTGATGATGAGTAAGTATGGTTTAATAATTCGAATTAGTTCAGTTTACTGATTAACTGCGCTCGAATCAGAAAACAAAATGTTAAGGCAACAGAGAGGGTTGAAGTTTCAGTCTGTGTGAGTTTTCTTATTCACTATTAAACCTTTGGTCTATACTGTGCATAAAAAAACCCCGTATATTTATTTAAGCATATTTTATACCTGTCGATCCGACTGTTTAGACTCTCGTTGCTTTTCTCGATATCTCTGTGCGGCTATTCTGTTTTGCTCCTTTTTTCGTTCCGCTATCTCCGCGTCGCTCATGTTGGCCAGTGAAACACCAGGAGCACGCTTACATTTGGGTTCGCTCTAAAATTCAACGATGAATTTTTATTTTTGCAAACCAATGCAAATTTAGCTGATAACGGTAATTACATTTTTTGCAAAACGAAGGTTGTCGTGGACCGGACCGTGATGAAAAATAACCGGCCCTTGACTACTACTCTTCAAACATAGATTTGCAGAAATCTTAGTATGTGTCCACCGCGCTTTAAAAAAATTAAATTGAAAACAGATCTGTTTTTAAACAGTATCGTGTTTTGTTGTTTGACTTTCTCTGTAATCTTTGAATATAAAAGTGCAGTGCCGTTGCTGGCTTCTCTTTGTTCGCGCTTGCTTATCGCATCTCTTTGACCGCTAGATTGATTCTATTATAAATATAAAAGATCATGATAATACAAGCAAACGGTTCTACTCTAGAACTAACCGTTTGGGTAACACTGGCTTTTCTCTTCGGAACTCTGTTGTATTCCTCACTGGAAGTACTGGGATCTGCTTTCTCAATAGAGACTGGTTGCAGAACAACGCGGTATTCCTTTCCATCTTCGCCAATTATTGTCAGAGGTTTGTCTGCCGTTAAAATAACAGTGGCTGGAGCAGATCTAAAATGGGCTTGTTTTTGTTATTTCGGAATAGCTCTGTTCGGAATAACTAGTTTGAATTCTTGTCTTTGGCGCCTCTCAGTGACATATCTCTCGCTAGATATCGATCGGTGAATGTGGACCGAGAGAAGGAAAGCAGCCAAAAACGCAAATAAAGTCTTTCAACAAAAGTATTGATTGATTCAACAAATTACGAACCCAGAAGGAACAGCTCCAGAACATGAAGGAAACGGTGAATTGGCATCGCAACGGTATCCATCAGAGGAGGTCGTGCTCAATGAGGGTGAAATAGATGGAACGGGAGCGAAGAAAGGTTCCGGTGAAGGACTCTGAACAAAAAGAATCAAACTAAAATAAGTTTCGTAGATTGAAAATGGCACTTAGTTGTTCTAGAACAAACTAAAATACAGTTTAATTGCAAAATTCTTGCAGAACCTGGAAAATATCCAGAAATTCCGTATAGATTGTTCAGAAATTTATTCGTTAGAGTCAGGGCTGGGAATTTCACTGGCTGGCCGGCCCGGGGCCGACTTTGTGAGAAATCGGCCCGGTTGGCCTTTTCACACAATTCAGCTTTGATTCCCACCTTTTCGGTTCCAATTTCAGCTCGTACAGAGTTAATCAGCTCATCGATGAATGGAATGCATTTAGGATAGTACTGAGCTGAGAAATCTGAAAAAACCAACAGTTTGTAAACATTTTTTCTATATTAATTTCTATTTTTAAATTTGTATTTTGTTATTTGGGTGACGTTTTGTATTTGTAATTTATCGACAGTGGGGCAGTTTTGTAGCATTTATATTCTAAAATTTCTCCGAGTAACTGTAATAGCCAAGAAAACTCTGTTTTATCTGAATAGTCCGATACTTAGCCAACAAGATCTAAGGGGATTCATTTCGCTAACTACGTCTGAAAGTCACTTTATAAAGGAGCCTTCGAAAATATAAAGATTTAATGTTCTCTCAGAAATGTATCAGTAAAATGAAAACAGTCGTTTGTAACGTTTGGTAAAAGTAAAAAATAAGTTATTTACTTAAGTTTAGGAGTTTTCCGTTTAATTTATTTCAAAATGACAATTCGAATTTATGTGGTAGCGATGTTTAAGAAGCGCAAATTTGTAGTCATAGCAATGGTACCCTTATTTCTCTTATTAACTGTTATCTAGTTTTTATATGTGAATAATATAAAAAACTAACACAAATAATCTATAAGTCTTTCCTGAATACTAGGAATGCGAATCAATTGATCGCGATACCTATCCCATTGTGTGTTTATCATCCTTGCACGCTTGTTCCTCGATTCTCAATAGCCTATCAGTCCAGGCTGCGCCCCACAAACTAACACCGACACACCGTGCTTATATACTAATGGCCGTTAGACTCCGCCCCCTAACATCAGACCATCTCTTTTAGATGGCTAGAACGAGCATGTCTAAGTAAAAGATCAAAGTACTGTCGACCTATTGTCTATGAAAAACTCTCTTTTACATAAAAAAGCAATGCCGGTGCAAAGAGATAGACTGTTTCGATGAAAAATGCAACATTTTTCAACACTAATGTATGAAACACTGGTTTACACAAGGTTTTGTCACTTCTGGGCGAATATTTTGAATATATTAATCAAAATAAACTGCTACGATTAATTATGGAACTATTTTATCTAATTCTTCCAATCTTAGGCACGAAAATAACGAATAATTTAGCACTTTGCAAAAATTGCTTTAATGAAGGTTCCATTTATTCAGAATAATTTCAATTTCGGCTTACAATCTACTACTTTTGTGGTCTAGATTCTTTGACCGCTTCTCAACTGCAACGCAGCAATATTTTATCTGTCCGAAACGTCGGCTTCTTTGCCACGTTGCTTTATTTGCTATAGTGCAACTGTATTGATTTGTATAAACAATCACAAATGGTAGAATAAACATTTGTATGAGAAACGCGTTTTAAATTAAGATTCAGTAAGCATACGAACACTAGTTGGATATCTTATTCTTGATAACGATATCCTAATTAAATTGACATTTCCTTCGCAGAAAACAGAAATTAGATGAAGAAAACTAGCCTTCTGGGTTCTGATATTGGACTTCTTGCTCTGGCTGTTCTATCAGGTACTGCTGGGGTTCTATTTGATGGTAGTCCTGGTAAACATCGTTGGCGAAATCGGTAAACTCATCAAGAGAGGTAAAGTTGAAATCAATACTGAAATAAAATAAGTGATGTAAATTAATTCAAGAATGCCAACATATATCTAATCGCATGTACTATATGGTGAACTATAATCTTTTTATTTTTGATATTTTTGATTGTCAGAAACGATTTTAATCCTAAAGTTGTTTACAGTACAATCTCTAACTGTTACTGTAAAACATCAAAGAATATTTTGTTTCTTTTAATTTTTCGGTGAAAGGCAAAAGATTCCAAGAATATTTGTTATTATAATAAATATTGGTTTACTTCTGACTTAACCGAGTGTCGTTCCTTCTGATGCAACAGAAGCGGGATTTGTAAAATCAAATACTATTCAATTTTATACCAACAAATTCAATAATACTTACAGTGCTGGTGAATATTGTAGCTGTTGTTGGTCTGGAGAGTAAAGGTGACTATAATTTTGTGGATAATCTTTTGAAGAAGTTGGTTGTTGTGAATATTGAAATGGAGACTGGCTGCTTAGGAATATGTCGTCGGACTGTGGGGATTCAACACTGCACAAACTGCTAAAAACAAATTGTTAACTAACTCATTCAATCTATTAATTTCGCTTTAAAAGGTTTTTAATGGCGAAGCACCTAGCTCCAGGTGTTTTTTTGGAATTTCAGGAAGTTTTGTAAACACATCAAAGTAGTGATGCCATACCTGTTGTCTACTGAGAAGATACAACCCGGAGCCGCCATGAGAGGAAGAAATGGATCCTCCGCGCATAATATACTGTCCGAACATTCCGAAGATTGTATCGGATACGTTGAGCTAAAAGAATCAAGAATAAGTAGAATGCGATATTCAAAAGAGGATGCACAATTTAGTGATATCAAATGTTGCCTCGGGCTCAGCGAAATTACAGGGCTCTTTATTTAGAATTTGTTCCAACATCTTCACAATCTTTCAATTTTTTTTCCTCCAACAATTGTTCCCTGTGTTTATTAAATATAAACTTACATCTGCGGAGCAGCTAGTAGCGGTGGCGGTGGTGGCTGTGGCCCGCTTAAAAACACACTTCTTTCCGTTAGGTGGCGCGGTGGAATTAACCCTCTCTGGGCCACAGCGAACCGACGATCTACGGTCCTAAAAGACCTATTTATACAGTACAATATGATTTACTTACGTTAGCGGCGCTTTCAAAAGGTTCTTCTTCTCCGCTAAGGCTGCTCCAAACTCCCCACTCGTTTTCAGTAGCTGGGGTCATGGAGAAGAGAAGGTCGGCAGACGCCTGTTCTTCTTCGTTGAAAGACGGGAACGGAGTCAATATGCTGGACATCCTGAAATCTTCGTAATACAAAAATACTATAAAATATATTGTTGCCTCATTACTCACGGTACCCTTAAATACAACCTACTTTAGATAATATGAAAGATATCGGTTTACCGATAATTCTGGATTACATTCTATTAGTATATTTGGACTTATTATAAATAATGTTATTGTATATTTATTAGTTTCATGAGTATCAGATTCATTAACCGACTATATTTGAACAAACTAACTTTGTCAGTAGTTGTTAGCTGTAGAGCGTGAAAAGTTGCAAAGCTGCGGAGGCTAGAGGATCAAACGATCGAAAGCTCGAGGATTTCTGAAAGAAGGTTTGTCTCATGGTTTATCTGAACAAATCTAAACAGAAAATGAATATGGAAACCACAAGAGAAGTGGTGAGTCTATATCAAACATAAGTGACGTGCATTACAGCTGACATATTAAACAGAAGATAAAACTATTGATCGATTTTAGTAAGAATAATAATTGTAATTAAAACTTAATTAAAATTAAAACATAACGAACTTAATAAACAATATATTGCACTTTTAAGTAATTGGTTATGATAGTAATTAAAACATACTGAACTAATAAACATTCAATCGATCGACCTAGGTCAATTGGGAAATACAACGCGCTATGGGAAGTCTTGTGACTATTACTAAAGTAGTTGTATGTGATGGTAATAAGAAATTCAATCACATATACTTTTTAAAAGACGATATAATTTATAAGCGAATCTGGCTAAATTTGTTATCTAATAATGATTAGTTATCCTTTTTTTTATGCCGCAGATTATGGTCGACAGTAAAAACAATGAAGATGGTCACGAGATAAAATTTACATCTCTTGCATCACACTGTATTTTGTAGGAAATTTTCGTGAGGCTATACTAAACTTCAAATATTATACTAATAATCAAATTGTCCTAAAGTGCTGAAATATGCCTGTACTTTCCTGGATATGTTGGTTTCAGGAAATGACATCACTTTTAAATCATGAACCTTTTTACTAAAAAATGCATATGCCACTATGCTACCTACTAGCCAAAGTGTAGAATCTATTGTGAAATATTTCCAAACATCTACGGGAAGTCAATGGAAATAGGTATAAATTCAGCTGTTTTGGCATAGAAACGGCGCGTGTTGCCCACTCTCAGCGGTTGCGGTGGGGGACTCGAACATGATGCAATAACTCCGCCCACCGAAGACCCCGTCCTTACGCACGGTGCAGATGCAACCATTTCACGTGAAAATGTACTTTAGCAGAGGATTCACAGGGTTGCGCTCGATGTCCAAAGAAAAACTAAATTAGGAACATTTAATGAAGTGAATGAGACTGATTATCTGTGACAATACAGGGAAATACCACAACATTCACGTGAACAGCATGATGATTTCTAAAGAATATAGGGGGACTTGTCCTATAAACCGGCACAACTTTTGATTTACAACCGACTATTATTGCGGAAAAGATCACAAATGCACTCATCACTAGTGATACATAAAAGAGATAATTAGTGAAAAGGGGCGAAAAGTTGACTGGGGTCGCCAAAATCTGCAAAAGACGTTTAAATATAGTATTAATTATCATTAAAGTCACTCAAGATGCTCTATAAAAATAACTTTGCTATGTCTACAACAGCTTATTTTCTTTATTAATGAGTGACTATTCAAACAGAAACACTTATAGTTTTAATAATAACTATTTATTATATTCCGTACACGTAAAATGTAAACAATGTGATCAATTGAAATAAACCTGGCTAGGAACCCCAACCGATTGGTAAAGACACTCCCTACGATTATGTTAAACACTAACAAATCCATAATCAAGGCAACATACAATATATAAAATTGAAAATATAATATGATTATTGCTTAAAATGTAAACTATTCATAGAATATAGCGATTACGTAAAAACTAAAGATCTTCAACGACACTGTACGAACACGCATTCATATTAAACAAAACTAGTAAGGCAACATTGACAAAAACCGAACTTACAAAGTTATCACAAAAGTAATAAAAACAATTTCAATCAATATGCAACTGTAGTATTATACTAAATGAAAAAAAAAGAATTAATGAGCTGGTTCTAGCTTGGGTACAGCTAGGTCTAGATCATCATCATCCATATCGTCCTTAACATAAGACGAATTATCTTCGCCCTCTTCTGATTGGTCCTCAATCTTTAGAGCTGAATCTTCGTCATCCGACTCAATACCGGCAATGTGGTCACCACTACCCTTCTTCCTAAAATATGCAGAGTTTAGAAATTTATTCGAAAATGTTTATTGATGTAACGTAATTGTATTGTCGTCTAAACTTATAAATTAGAAAATATATTACTCAGTGTTTTTGGTTGCCATTGAGTAAATTTGTTTTTCAAAGAACATTTTGTTCTAGAAACCTACAATTTCTCCAACACTTGGGCAGTTGGAACTGGCGCGTCAATGAAGAAAGCAGGGTAGCATTCTTTAATGGCATCTTTGATCATTTGTGCATGTTTTAGACGGTTATCCACTGGTTTCAGGCCTTCTTCATGCATGTCTTTGATATGACGGGCAACGATTTCCCGCGATGAATGACCCTGAAATTTGGGTGGTATATTTGGATATGCCTGCGGAGGATTATAGAAGAACTTCATTTATAATGTTTATATAAATGAAGCTTTGAATTTGAGGTAGGGTTTTTAAAAAATTAGTAGGGAAAATGAAAACCTACCAAATCACAACTTGGACAGATGAATAACGGTGCATCCAAATGAGTGTATGCATGTTCACTCAGGCGACTGTTGGTTACTTTGTCGCACTTTTCGCAGATAGCACTTTCATTTACTTTCTTCTTGTAATATTGTGCTCCACCAAGAATCATACTGATCTAGAAAGAAATGCTTATTAAATTACCTCTCTTTACTGCCTACCTCTCGTAATCTAGCCATTTCTTCTCTCTTTGACTTTGGCGTATGCTTGCGTGTTCCGAATCGAGCCGTACGAATTCGTTTCCGTTGGGTTTTGGTAGCTGGTTCCTCAGCTTCCTAAAGATAATATAATAATATTTAAATAGTTTAGTATGCATTTACTTTTCAAATACAAAATTTAATATTGTATTTTATTACCTCTTCCTGTTCGTCTTCATCTTCGTGTTCCTGATCGCCAGCTTCGTTTTCAGTATCATGATCTGCCTCATTCTCGGTATTATCAGCGGCCTCTTCGGATCGTTCGTCATATTCAGCCTGAAAATACATAAATAAGTTACAATATACATATGTGTAAATGTTTTACTATTTTTGTTTATACTTACCGCGGCACTTATATCCAATGAACTTGGTATGGTCATAGGGATTTTGCTTCTACGCTTGGCGTCCTGACCGAATAGCGTCTTGAATCCAAAACATTTCTCAGACATTTCTTTAACTTCGTCTTCATATTCCTATAATTAAAAGTAAATAAATGGATTTTATGCTTCTGTCTCACATTAATTCTGTCTTGTACTACATCGTCGATTCCGTGTTCTTTCTTTCCATGAGTTTGAACCGATTGAGAGCGGTCGTGTCCGAAACCACAAACGGAGCAAATGTATCTATTTATTCCCATATCTCTTGCCAAGTGCCAAAGAATGTGGAAACCACGGATCTAAAATGGAATTATCATGTTGTTTTACCAAATGGTTTG
Source organism: Phasmarhabditis papillosa (assembly GCA_034691345.1). NCBI lineage: Eukaryota > Metazoa > Nematoda > Chromadorea > Rhabditida > Rhabditidae > Pellioditis > Pellioditis papillosa. The sequence continues at coordinate 46,450 of JAQGAV010000034.1, read as the reverse complement.
AATTATTCGGTTTAATAGAATTGCAAAACTTTAGCTGAAACGTCATCCTTTCAAATCTCTTGACTCACTCTGTTCTGCATGGTCTTGTGACATAGTCTGCATTCGAGGGGATGTTCATCCTCGCTGATTACTCGGGGAGCTACAACTGCTGTCTTACTCCCCGCACTCCCGTTTTTTGACTAAAATCAAACAAATTATTTAATTATTTAAATGATATTATATTACCTTCTCTTTGTCTTTGATGGCGGCTTGCTGGGCAGCATAGGCTATTTCGGCTTTTGCGGCTGTTGGCCCGGGAACACTCCCATTCTTAGTACCGAGTAACTCCATCGAGAGGTCCTAAAAGAAAAATATGAATACAAAATTAGAATAGTGTAAAACCGTTAGCCAACATTTATGTGTTATTTCTTCTAAATATATAAACACTATGTTATAACATATTGATACCCATTATTAGACTACACACCACTACTCACGAGGGTACGACGGTTAGTTCTCAGGCAACTCAACGCAGACAAAACGCATGCGACATGCAGAAATGTGAGGAAACTGGTGTGGAAAGTGGTATTTCAGTTGTTTTACAACACCCGAGAACAACTCGTATACAGATAGTTTTTAAAGACAAATGACAAAACTAAACAGAAAAACAGATATTTCGACTGGGACAAGGTGCCGAAAGGTGTTTTAACAGATAGTCTGAGGATTAGGAGGAACGAAACAGGTTGCATGTCAGAAGCGCTGCGAGTCAAGGCGAGAGTGCCTGAGAACCGACCTGAGGAGGTGATGGTTGGGTATGGAAGAACTGGTGCTGAGCATTGCTGCTTCCAGCAGTATTACACGTTATCATGGATCTGTTCGCTACGAACAACTCATGATTTAACTCCTGAAATCACCAACACAACCACTGAGAGTACTAACACAACCGAATATTTAACCACCTATTTAGGCTTACTTCTTTTTGTATAAAGGGCTCTCAGTACTACAATAAGCATAAGGGAGCACAGGCATAAGAATATATAATTACAACGATAAGAGACAACACTATATGTATTTGGACGTGCATTGTGCTAATAAAAGAGTTTCAGGCAGAGCAAGGTGGTCTTTCACTATTTTGTATTTTATTATATAATGATATAACAAAAGAATAAATTAATTACCAACCTGGCATCTTTGGAACAACTCCACTGATCTGTCCTCCATCATGTCTGGGTCTATTTTCCCGTGGATTTTAGAGTGATGGTTTTCCATTTGGTCCTTTCTATAGTGTTCAATATTGCAGTTGTCAAACTTGCAACGGAATCGGAAAGTCTAAAACATTTGAATATAGAAAACAAAATAATAAGCTAAAATACCCCATGGTCTTTGGCCAGATGGTAGAACATGTGCATCTGACGAGCGCCAGCAGTCACCGGTTTGTTACATTTACTGCATTCTCCCAAAACTCTCTTCTTTGATATTCTGAAACAATAAATTGAATTTAAATTTAGTTAGTGAAACATTTATGTAGATTAAAAATATATTGTGTAAACTTACTGGCTGCTGGTAACTTTATTAGAGTTCTTGATCATCTTCTCATAGTTAAAACTGTCTTCTCTAGCACTGTGCTGAGCGAACAAAGCAGCAACATCATCCAGAACAGAGCTAAAAATATAATATTTAAATTGTTACATTTTCTATTTACTTTTTTATCTGTCAATCAAAATGAGGCAACTCAAATGAACACCTTATTGTTGTAAGTACTTACATTGGATTTAGAGTGTCGAGTAATCCCATTTCATCGTGTTCATGTTCTTCAGGAGTGTGAGTAATTGTCAACAGGTCATCGTCATGTTTCATCTTCTTAGGAGCAAACATATCGGTTAAATCGGCACCTTCGGTTACTGGAAACAACGTGAATTAAATAATATCGAGCAAAGCTACATATAATATAATTATTTAAACTAAACACTTACATTCTCCTTCAATTATTCCACCGCTACTGGCTGCTGCACGGCTAATGCTAGCTAGCAGAGCATCTGTGCTCGAGTCACCGTTGTTAATCTCCACATGTGGTCGTTTTCTGGGAGGGGCCGAAACGGTCTGAGTTGGTTCCGATGGCGGAGAATCTGTGAGGTCGACGGTTTTCTGAAATAGCAATTTTTGAGGTATTCCTAATCAAACAAACCTCTTCACTGTGATTTCTTAATCCGGCTAGTTGAGCAGCCAACATCGGCATAGACGCAGAAGCAGGCAAGCTACCATTACGGTTGATAGAAGCCGAAGAACGACGGGGCGGAGCGTTAGACAAAGCCCGGTCCATCATAATTTGTAGTTGACGTTTAGCCGCTACATTGTCCACATAGATGAACTGAAATAAAACGTTTTTGTTTGCGATTTGATAGGTTCATATCAACCAGAAGCGAAACATTACAGATAATTCATTCTCAGCATTAGCTTAACATGAACAATCATTTGTACATACCTTGTTCATGTTCTTCTTATGAGTTGAATGCAAATGTTCTCTCATTTGGGCATCGGAGGCTCTTTCTGTCAAACAAACAGGACATTGGAACGGCAACCAATTGAGATGTTCTGTTTTAATGTGAATCTAAACATCACAATCTTAGTAAATGTCATAATTAATTTAACAAACCTCCATTTCCTCCGAACTTGTTTTCAAAAGTCCGCAATCATCACAAATAAGGTGCATAAGAGGCGTGTTGTTGCTCACACTAACTCCACCATCTTTACTATCGGAACCCTAACATAAATATATACTTAAATAATTCCAACTATACTTACATTTATTCCGTTTGACATTCCGTTTTGGGTTCTCTGTAGACGAGCGGCAATGTCTTCGATACCGCGGGCCTGAAAAATACACATTGGAGCAACGAAAATAAATATGAATAAATTTTACAATACATTTCCATTGAAATTTAAAATAATATTACTAATTATATTACCGGTGTAGCGGCTCCGTTGACTACAGCTCCACTAAGGAGTCGTTGCATTAAATTCTGCTGCTGTTGAGCAGATATGGCGGCTTGCATTTGAACCGAATCCACCATTCAATTCATCAATATATCAATTATTCTGTAAGAAAAAGATTACGAAATTGTATTCATGAAGAAATGAAGAAAGAGAATTCAAATGCAAAATAAGAAGAACATTATATAATATTATCATATGAATGTAAGGATTCAGAGGCAATAGAGAATAGCGAGATAAAAGAAAATGAAAAATAAGATAAGAGAATAGTATATAATAGTATTATATATGAATGTATGGATTCAGAAGCAATAGAATATAGCGAACGAGGGTTTCAGAAAAACCAAAACTCAATCTTGTGTCCTGCTTGTATTTTGGCGCGCAATATACGCAAGATTCTGCCCATGCTAGCAGACTGATATCCACAGACGCTAAAAGGGCCGTGACCTCTGGTCGGATTCAGACGATGGCATAACTAACAATTGGGTATTGATTAAACGATCAATGTACCGATGAAAGTATTTAGGGGGCATCTGGGGCAAACAGTGAGGAAACATTGAATTAAAGTATCGGATCTATCTTAAATCTATGAACTATATATGTAAACGAGATAGTTTCCATTTGAAAACTAATTTAATGCCTATTTTGTATTTTCGGCATATTGAATTCGACCGTACAATGTTGTATTACGTTGAAAACCTGGTTCACAAACCTTATTTTGGCGCCAAATTAAAAAAAACCAGTATACTTGCAAAAGAATTAGTGTTTTCCAGTTATAAACTGTTTCATTGAGAATGTTCTTGTATCTAAGAGACCTGTGCCATTTCACATATCACTGTGTATAGTTTGGCTGAATTCTTGTTGGCTAACTTTCGGAGACCACATGTTGGTTGGCAGGGTATATGAGGAGTGGAGTTGTGTGTGTGCAGTATTTGAGATGGAAGGACGGCGCCCCGTCTCTCCCAGGACGGACGTTGCTGTTGGCTTCATATCGGGGGCGGAGTCCCACTACCCTGGCTGCAGTGGTTGGCGTGTCTTCGCTCGTTGAGAAGGTCGCCCAGGAGGCAAAGGAGCAAAGTGCGCATCCGAACAACCGAAAGCCCCACAACCAGACTGCAAACTCAAAAGAATGAAACACATGTGAAAGAGGGTTAGATAGGCTGTATATAAATAGTAAAACATATTAGAACTGGAGAGTGAGCGCTACATACAATGAATAAAGTGTTCAGTTTCAGAAAAACCGCGCTTTCATTGCTGGAATAGAGAAAATATAGAAGATTGTGTTCAAGAAACTTGAGAATATTCTTTGTAAAATACATGTCGTAGCTTCTACAACATTATTCGTTGCGTTTTCCTAAGAATAATCTTCTAAGTAAAGTAGTTTCGTCGTGCCAACGTCATGTTTACTGTGTAGAATCGCATGATTTCCCATTCTCAAACGATCTTTGGGTGACGCGTACAGAAATTCAGTTGGTATCGTCAAAATTAAATAACATCAATAATTTAATGGACAGCAGAATGTAGAAAACAGTAATATCATCTGTTGTTTTCAATATCTGATGCATGTCACACTTATAGGAATAAGCAAAATAATGTTAATTTTGCTAACTTTTGAAGGTAAGTTAGTCTTTACGGAAGGCTGAGTGTATTGGGTCGCACAATAGGACGCCGTCAGTCCCTAATCTAGAAATCAAGACCTGAAGGTCGCGATGACCGATTGCGCCTTCAACGAAGAGACTTGGCGTGTTTAAGGTAAAGACATTGCTTGACTTCTTTCACGTTTGCAAAATGAATCCAAAAGAAAATAATCTTTAAACAAGAATTCTTCCAACTAGGTTTGTGAACTAAATCTGAACTATACTGTCCGGAGGCATCAATTATAGATTATTCTTGAACCCTTATTAGCAATAAGAACTGTCATACAACTTGATATAGGTAAACAGCAAAACTGCCAAAGATACAGGCCGTTATTGAACAAACAAATGCACCTAAAGAAAGAATATCTGCAAATGTTGACTGCACCGTTTTGGCTTCCACTTTAATCCAGATTAGAGTATTTAGATAATTGCATAGAATCGTTTTATTTTGGATAATTCAGAAGCTCACAGAATATATGATTTTATTTTGTCACAAAAAGTCTAGAAAAACGGCGACTGAAGTTTTACGACGATTTGCTGAGTCGTTGGTGGTGTGGCGTTTGCTTGTCTGTTCTTTCTATCGATTGAATGCTTCGGGAATCGGGCAGATTTCGCCATCTGCAAACTAGTCACAGAGATAACAGCCGCTTCTCGAGTGCCAACTATGAGAAGCTAGAAGAGAAGTTTACATAAAAAATATATAGTTCGCTTCTAAAGACACTAATAGTTTTAAAGATACTCTCAGTCATCAAACCCATTCGAAATAGTCAAGATTATCAGAGAGTTTTTAGAAAAGTATCTGAACAGGTATCAACTGAATACTAATATCTGTGAAATAACCTACAAGAAGTAGCAGTGAAATTAGTATATAGAACGTCAATCTATGTATTTGGGTTGTTGATGGTGGGTCGCGGTGGTATTGGTAGGAGCGCCGTCTCTTCGACCAAAGTCACCGTCAACCCCGATGAGAACTGGTTTCCTTCTGTGAACTACAATGACAGACGTGGTTAGGAAGTTGATGCGCAGTCATTTCATGGTGTTCTGAATAACAAGAGATACGCAGCCAAACACAGAGAATATTTCTTTCTGTTGTTTAAAATGTAAGCGGGAACTACTGTCTCACTGCTGCTTCTAGAAAATTCCAAATATCAGCAATAATTCTGCAACAAACGTTGATAATACTATATACGATCGTATTTCCAAATACTCAGCTTAGAACTAGAAAAAAAGCTTAGAACTCAAACACGCTGCTAATTGGTGAAATAGAGCACAGTCTTAAAATTAACGTCAAAACAGTGTGATTAACTAGCTGAAAACAGTAATCGAAACTATTGCCTATCACTCGTTATCTTATAAACAACAATAATGCGGTAACGGTGCATTTAACAGGACACTGTATTTCAAGTCGCTTACCATTACCGGGGTCAACCCAATAACTGTCAGAATGGAAAAGACATTAGAATAAGAGTCAACAAATTGAAAGAGTAGTTTTACGAAGAATGATATTCTAGAAAATGTTGATAAAGACGTAAATTATCGTAAGTGAAAGTCTACTGAAGTCTAAAAATTTCGAAAAACAGAAATTCAATTTCATTTTCTTTGTATATTTGTGAAACATTCAAATAAGCAATGCAATGAATCTTATGTGAAAGTGTTTTTAAAGTCAATATCTAGAAGTACCTGTATTCTCTATCAGTAGATATATATTGGGGGTAGTTGTTTGAGTGGCTAAAGGTCTATGAAGGCTAGCTGGAGTGGTGGATGGGAGGCCGCGTCTGTGTATGCAGTTGGCGGTGTAGGAAAACAGGCGCGCATTCTCAGTGGAGAGAAGGGCCGTCCGTCCGACCGCAAACGAGTAGAGTCAGAAATGAGCGATAAAGACCCACTTCTGACTATGAGAGAGAACAGTCATATAGTAGTCACCAACTAACCCCAGAATATCAAACTCAATTCAAGAAAACACTTGAAAAAAACATTGTTGAAAGTCATGGGAATATGGCAAAAACAGTTATAGCTAAACATAATGAGCAGACCATTTTAGTGTGTTCGGCAAGTTCTTTATTAATATGAAAGAATTATAGAGTCGGGTTTATTGGATGTTTGTTATTCTGATATTAGTGGTTCTCTAGTAGCAAAAACATGTATTATGAATTTCTAACAATACTTCAACAAATAATAAAGTTACAAACGTTTGTATTGATGCGACCAATCGTTAGGTATCAGTTAGATGAGTGAGTAATACTGCGATTCTAAGAATAATCTCAGGGTCAAACGTCATCTAGGGCCGCACACCGGCAGTCGACCAAATAGACAACGACAGAGGGCAAACGGCGCTCCATTGCGACACTGCGCCCGCTTCCGAACAAAGCCACATAACTGGCAGATATGTCGTGTTTGTCTGTCTCTAACTGTATGGAGAATACCCCAGCGCCATGTAGAAATATATAGTGGTGGCGTTGGAATTCTCAACATTGCGTATTCGACAGAAGGATAGAGAGAACTGTTGTGTTTAGAACGATTAAGAGTGGCCAACAACGATTGAGATAGTCAAGTTTTCACGAAAGTTTGCTGAAATATATCACCAAATGAAATAGTAATCTATCTAATCTACTAAACATATGTTATTAGCTGGCAGAAGTTAAGATCGTGATGTTAGCTTGGAGAATGCCATAGCAGTAGTCAAATGGTATTCATAATTTAGTCTTTGTCCGTAAGAGAGTGAATCTGTTCTGAACTGTTTCAAAAAACAAGACCTTTTTAGGGTGCACTTTCTTTGCTTTAATAGCGCATTGCACCTCCGTTCTCTTCGAAATGTTATTGCCACTCTTCGCGTCAACTTCTCAATGGCAGTGAATCGTTTATAGGGGGGAGCTCAGTCAGAGACAAAGAGATATATAGATGCCTGGAGATATTGATTGATTCGGAAGAGAGCAATACACCACGGTTAGCGGTGCAAGCCGCAGCAAGACGAATCCATTCTTAAAAAATATAGTTGGGGATCAGACAAGAATATAAGGCAATAGAAAAGACACATTCCAGGAAACATGATTTGTTGATCATAGAAAAAAACTGCAGAATTTCAGCTCCAGGTTGACTTTTTCATGGAAACAGTTCTGAACATAATTCCAGATCTATTTGAATTATTTCGATTGCTATGAATAGACTAATTAAACCTTTTCGGCTCATCGGTTCTAATCAATAAAAGGTGATTCTGGGTGGTATCTGTCTCTTGGTTGTATGTTTACTGCGTCAGCCCGACTCTATCTTCAAATGACACAAAGAAAATGGTGAGATCCACCACATCAGGGGGAAAACACATTTTGTAAGTTTAATCTGTCTAATGAGGTATTAAGCATAGTTGAAAGAAATACAGGTTGCGCTTAAGTTAAGGAAAACATAGGTTTGGATTTTGTTAATAAGGTATGTACATAGTTGAATCAAGGTTTAAGATATTGAATATCGATATAGCTAATATAAATACAGTAAACTTTCAATGAAAATACCAAACTACTCAACTACGTTAAGCATTTCCGCAATGAAAAGGAAAGACATTTTTAAAATACTCTAATGTAATGAAAGAATTAAAAATGATATTTGTGAGTATTTATGAACATTTCAATCTGATAAATATAAGGAAGATTGCACAAAACTTCAAACTTCTTGTATATTTCTAAACATATTAGTAGTTGGAAAAGTCAGGAACAACAAATTGAAATTCCTCATAGCGAAAATTCTAGTATTCTTCATGATAGACAGTGTAATATTAGATAAGTAGCATAATACGTTAAACTCTTTAAAAGACAATAATTAATTAAAATACACGCTACCTTAACAACTCACCGACTGGCTTTCGTCATAATGTGTGTACAGCCGTGCATCGCAAGCGAACAGATTGTGTCTGTGTATTTTTCAGTCGGTGCCGTCTAGGAAACGCAGTTATGCCAAAAAGGTGTTACGATAGTAGCTGAATCCAAAACATTGTGAATATTTTCAATTTTCGCGGCGTTTTCTTCAGGTTTCCATAGTTCATAATAACACAATATGCTAATTGAAATTCACGTCGAGAACTAGATTACTGACTATTATGATTGGCAAAATGCAACCAAAACTCACATAATTACGGTATTTTTAAAAAGGGTTTGAAAATGACTTGCTTATATTGCTACAGCTAAAAGCTATTCGCTCTCTTTCTTCGCACTTCTAACCCTCGGTAAGTTTAATATTCTGTTCTGAACTTTTAAATGGTGACTAAATTACTCGGGGCTTTCTAATATCTTAGTTGTATGGCTATTTTGCTAGGTGGAGTGGCGATGTTGATGGGAGCCATCTGACTGCAACTGGAGAGTAATGGAGGGGTGCGGAGGACAGCCGCGGTGGTTTCTCTCACCAAAGGGCGATCATCATGCCCCCAACCGACAAACTCATCCATTCAAGAGAAGGGGTTGAGAACAGGGACACTACGTACGACTATAGAACAGTTTCAACCGAAAACGACTTCCGAAACACCTTATTGTTTCGAAACCTGAGGGGTAAAAACGAGTTTCTTTATAATTATTTCTGTTGAAAGTCATTTTTTACTATTCCTCTTATTGTATCTAACTATAAGTCAAACACGATATTTCATCAAACAACTCAATTTAAACTGGGAAACTTTATAAAAAGACATGGGCAACTATGTTTTTTCCGTACCTTCAGTTTAATGTAGTACACCTTAACACTCAATCCATGAAATCATTATATAGTGATGGCTTCGATCATTTTGCCGTTGCTGAAACCTCGAAAACACGAAAATATCATACGTAACGAGAAAGATGATCTAATTTGGAAGCCATAACTCAGCGGTGTTTCGAGTTAAATTAGTTTTTGTTTACCTATGTCTGACTCTTTAGTTAATATGTCACCTCTCTTTGTTGCACCCGTAATTCATTCTTTGTGTCCTGTGAGTGTGGCTGCATCTGGCACGAGCAGCTCAGCCTTCAATCTCAGCCACAAAGACGTCTAAGGGGGCTGGAGATTTCAAGGGAACTACGAAACTTTATAAAAGTTGTAATCCTGTACCGATGTCTGCTTTTACAGCTTATGATAGTGCAAATAACTTGCACGAACTATTACAAATTCTCCAATGCAGAAACCATTTTGCTATTTTGAAAGTGCATCAAGGTAGTTTAATATATTCAAGGGTTCCTATTCATTTACATTCCTGATATATTCCCCTTCCTATATTAATTTTCTATTCATAGACTCTTTCTGTGTGTTGTGTGCATCTGGCAACTATGTTGGTCTTCAAAGTGGTCTCGTCTCCGTGAGATGCGAGAAGTGTCCAGCAGGCTTCCGCATTGCCCCAGCAACCACGAGAGTCCATCCAGCCATCTGAGAATTGAAGAAGCCAAGATTAGGCGAGCGATGCGAGCATACCCACAGCCACATTGAAGAACGAGGGACGTCCAATTTATAGGATTGACCACCTACTGTGAAAAGCAATAAAAACACATATTCATTTGACTTATCTCAAACTGTTGACCCTACAAAATGTACAATAAGCTTGAACTAGCTTTAGTTTAAACAAAAATTGGAAATGCTTTATGTAAATGATTGATCTTTCTTCATTTCTGCACACGTACATATTTTACCTGAACTGTTTCACAAAGATACTTTATTTTAAAATATTGGATCTAATGAATTCACCGACAATATGCCTCTGTTGAAAGAGGTAATTAGCTACATCATATAGTGTAAATTACTATATTTTTATTAATTATATATGTTTGTTGTCTTCATATGAATCTGTTTATCGAAGTTGCGATCAAAGTAGACCGCTTCTAACTGTTTTCATCTATAAAAACTAGAGAGCTGCGAAAATGACTAAAAAAGACTATGTGAAGCGAAGAGAGTGGAACACAACAAGTAAATATATATTATAGGATCAATATAGTCTCATGAGATATCAGAGAAAAATAAGAGTCAATTGATTCTAAGGAGAGTATCTGAGAAAGAGTGTATAGAGTGTACGATCAGTTGATGCGCAGTATGGTTAGAGAAAAGTGTTATAGTGTTAGAATAGAGAGAATGCAGACATAAAAGTTGATAGTTGAAAACAACGATGGGGGCTGTGGGGGCATCTGTAAGGATTCTATTCACTGACAGAAAACCACATCACATTCATTGATTAGTTGTTCTGCCCGAGAGATATCCCAGACGGTGAAAAGCAGTCGAAGAATGGTGACTGAGGGCACACAGACCCGTTGCATTAAGATTTTGCTTTGCTCAGAGGGGTTAAAGATGAAATTAGAAGAGTATTTACTATTCATATCAGGCATATAGCACGGAAAGCTTATAAATGTTCGATAAAGCATACCTAAAACAATTGATCAAATTGTTAAATGTGTAAGAGTTGAACCTTAATCTTCATTTCATAGGTGGAACATTTGAATATTCTGCTTAATTGATCGGTAACTAAATCTGTTTTATTTTGATCCCAGTCTTGTTGAGTAAATACCGAATTACAAAAAAAGAGAAGAAGATAACGACTAAACCAACAACTGCAAGCAATGCATGATAACATAAATCAAATATTCGAATAATATCATAAAAAGGCCTCAAATTTACAATTTGGGAGGTACTTGCGGCATATTCCACATTTCTGAGAAAGATCATACGAGCAGAAAATGCAGGGTTTCGGATTGCACGACTAACTGCGAAACATCGATTTTTCAATCTATAATAGTTTGTCATATCATAATTACTGTCTAATCGTCTCTGCCGAATAGTTACTATTTGTTGATACTAGTTTTATATTTTTTTAACCAACAAACAAACATAAAGTTCAATTCAAGAGTAAAGAGGTCGTGTTAAGAAATTGAAAGGCCCAATTCGTAACCTTTCTTCCCTTCATAGTTTGTTAAACATATTTTAGCACAGCACTTTAAAGTTCCTTTAAAATATAACTCATTCCCTTTTGATATCCCCCTAGGCACTCACTCTTTGTCTTTCAATATCATCTGAAGTCTTTCGGCCAACCATGTTCCGTTGCTTAGTTGTGATTTTCTTAAAATACTTCCAATACCGTTCATTTGCACACTCCAAGCATTTCTATAATAAAAGCATAAGAATAGTGTTACAATCTTTTCTCACCTCATTTGGTCCCCGAATATGGGTGCAACTAACATAGGTACACCCGCAGAAGCGGCTTCTAAGACACTATTTTGACCACCATGAGTAATAAATAAAGAAACAAAACCAGAACCTAAAAAGTACAATCATAATTAATATAAACAGTAAGTGGCCACAACACTAAAAAACTATGTTAATGTTGCATAACTTACGCAACAGTTCATTTTGAGGCAGGAATGGGTTTCTAATCACGTTTGTCATATCCCGCAATTCATTTTCCACTTCTTCTGTTTCATATTTCCAAATGAATAAAACATCTGGTAAACTATGCATCACAGATATCAGCCCTTGTCTGAGTTCTTGTGGCATGGCGGAAGACGCCAAAGCAGTACCGAATGATATCAAAACAACGTGGTTATAAGTTTGGAGGGATTCCATGAATGGCTAAAAAAGGGTTAATAAAATTGCAATGAATATCTATATAATTCGAAAAATCTTTAATTAATATTAGAAGATGATTGTTATTCAAACCCTCAGGTAACAGACAATTAAATTGAATTTGAAATTGATTTCTAATCAAATATTTGTCAATGTTCTCTATTTTACTATATTATTAAATTTCAATTTTGAGCATATCGAATTATGTTTTAAGTAGTTAACAATACCTCTATCTTCTTATTGATATCATCTTCTGTTGGCTCTTCAACGGCGATTCCACCGACATCAAATATATTATTCTGATATGGACGATAGACATCCACCATAGGATGGGTATTCACAAAGAAACAAGAAGAGGACCTAATGCTATCCTTGAAATAAACATTATTATCTAAGAAAGTGAATGCTTGTCAAAGCAGATATTTAACAAGGTGAGGTTTTAGAACTTACCCAGAGTGGGGTTTTCACACTGTATTTCTTTTTCAGAACATTTGATATATAATTCTCCTGATCTCCAGTGAATCGTAGAAAGACCCTCGTATATGCAAAGTTCAGCGTAACTTGTTTCAGAGGAATTGAGAGTGAAAAGTTGGATAGAATACCTAAACTCGTAGGGTATATTTGACTTATATTAAAGTTAGATGTTCTTTTAATATCGTAGTATATACAAAGTTAGAAACTTACTGGGCTCAAATATTGGATTTAGTATTCCAGTTGCGTAAGGAACAGTGTCCATGGGACGAGTGGAAGAGACAACGATATGTTTTGCTTTAAGAATTTCAACGATGGCTGAAAAGAATAATTTCTGTTTAGTTACTGTTTCAACACTAATATATCGCTCTTTAGAGTATACAAAGTAATAAAGAGATAAATAATAAAATAATAAAGAGAACCAAAAAGTTTTAAACTCACCTAGTCCACAAACATCAAAAACTTCATGTATAACAAGGTCAAACTTCGTATTTTTCTGTATATTTTGAAGTAAATCTGAGTCTAATAAATGTTTGCATTGTGACTGTAGCTGTCTTCCAATAGCAGTCATTACCTGAAATATACGAAAACAGTTTTCGTTGTAAAAAGTTTGAATTTAAATTCATAAGCAGATCTGCTACCACAGTAAACTGATGTTGTTTACGTTCATTATGGTTCTCTTTTCATATAGAATAACTACCTTGCTCTGGAACGTTACCCCTCCATCAGAGGTCCATAACATTGAAGAAACCAATTGCATTTCCGGAAGGGAACCCCTTTGCATAGTTATTATATTAGAAGATGGCACTTTTAAAGAACGGTGACCCAGTTCCGGACGTAGTTCATTTACTAACAGAGTCTAAATATGAATAGATATTTTGTTTATCGCACTAAATAATATCTCCAAGCTTGCTATAACAGTCAGCAAACCGAAGTATTTGGTAAAAAACGGAGTTGTGTAAAATTTATGCAAATGGGTTAACAGCAATATAATAACTAATTGCAATTGCGTACAAGCAGATTTGGCTTTTAAATTATTTTCTACACTCCATTATTCGTTTTGAATCCGACTATGTAATAGTTAATTAATAGAACAGTACCACATTATGTTGTTCATCTACTAGAATATCAGCGAGGGCTGCCATAAAGTTAACATGACTCTCCATTAAAGTTGAAGTATATACGAGGATATTGAAAGACTGAACTACAATCACAAAGAATATTTGTAGTATAAAAAGAGCTAGTCTCATCTAAAATATAATAGTTAACAAATACTTGTAATGATTGCTTTATAAAGCCGTTTTGAGGGGTTAACACAGTTTGTTAACGAGACAGAATGAGCCCTTATATACTTTCCAAATGATCCTACCGATATGTAAACTCTTTGGCTGCAAAATGATTTATCTCTAATAATGAATGTTTCCTGCATAAACGATATAACACGCAACATCTCTAAGTGCAGATGATTCCTTAGTGATGCAGTTTACATAATAAAAAAGAATGAATAATGAGTTCTAGATATTAGCCTAGCTACTTTGGCATTTTTTATGATTCGCATAGTTTTTGACAGGTTTGTCTACAACGATAAACGGCATAGTTCAAAAGGCGTCATCTTATCAACTTGAAATCAAAATATTTTGAGAACTTTCAATCTAAAAAAAGTATTGCACATATAAAACAATATAAAGTGTAATTTTACGTTAAATTAGAAGAAGTTACGTCATTATTACTAAAATTTTAGTTTTTAAATATATTAATGTGAAGCAAACAAAGACTACAATACTTTAGGTCTAATCTTATTTATGAAAATAAGATTGTTTTATCGAAATATTGAGTTATTAAGTTTCTAATTGTTTTAGATAACATTGTTTTGAATATCTCTTTGAAAATGATATTTGATACGAAAATTATTGTTATTTTCTCAGCCAAAACAATCTACTTCCATATTCCAAGAATAACAAGAGTCACGCGAATCTGTTATCATGTATCAGAGCTAATACTTAAATGTAAATGAAATAACAATTATAATTAACAGAAATTCTTAAGTTTGCAAGGTGTTTTACCATAGTTCCACTACTTTTTAGTTTTACTAAACATGACCGAAGACTCGTGTGCTTCTAAATGTATAGATGAAATTTCGGTAGTAAACACATATAATTGGTCACCTAGGGATTTATTAAGTTGTTTTTGGTAAGTTCGAAAAGTTTTTTTAAGTAACCTTCTATTATTTAATAACTTATATGAATTATTATAGGAAGTATTTCATTAACAATAATGAATTTAAAACATGGTCAATAGTTGGTTGTGGGTTCAAAATATGGCTTGCAAATATAGATAGTAGCTACAAAAATAAACAGCGTACACATGGCAATAATGTTCATTATCAGTTGTTAGAAGGTCAAAAATCTACTAAAACTAATGAACTAATGCTGTCTGAAAAAATAATTCTGGAGTAAATATGTTTTTTAATATTATTTTGCCGTTTGTTTTGTTAAAATATATAAATTTTTAAAATACTTTTCTGCCAACTCACTTAGTTTTAATTATCCAAACATCAATGCTATAATCATTCTTAGACGACATCGTCTCGCGTCTTCTAGATCAATAGTTTGGCAGAACCTGTAAATAAGTATTATGAGAAGGGTTTGTTTTCAACTTCTATATTAAAAACAGACTACAAAACAAATTATGAAATTATGTACTCAAGAATAAACCTGCAGATGAATGTATCTGCGCTCATTTATTGGCAAAAATTATGCCTTGTGTATTTCCAGTTCTCAGAAGTCACGTACGTAGGTGATGAGAAGGAGCAGATAGAGGATTTCGATCGTTTAAGGTGCAAATAAAATGAAAATGTTGCGTTGGTTTTACCCCAATTACTAGAGGATAGTTTGCGGTTCTCTAAGCTTTGATTGTGTAACTCTACATTGTATGTCATTGATCTGAACTATTTAACATCTATTGAACTTTTCTGGTATACATCCCATAACGTCACATACTAATGTTTAAGGAGTTTAAAGTTGTTTATTCTGTCCTTTCATATCTAACATGCTTTTTACTTTGTAGCAATGTTCTTTCAATATTTTCCCAGAGGTAGATTTTTGTTTTCATAACATCGGTAAAATCCCATAAGTCCGCGAGATCAAAGTTTATAAGTTGAGATTAGCATTAATCAGACAAGGAAGTGAACTGTTTATGTATTTAAAAAAACAATACAGCTTAGCTATTTCATTTTCGTCTTGTATAAGAATTCAGTAATACAAGTCTGCTCACTAAACCTGCTTCACAATATTTAGGCGGCGAGAAGCAACTTCGTTTGTTTTATAATGAACAACATAAAAGACAATTTCATATTTATTTATGCACATATAAATCTGTGTACAACATTGTATTTTACTATTTTCTCATTTCTAGTCTTGTCGAACGACAGTTAGCTAATTTTTAAGATATTCGACAAAACTCTGAGAAAACAAAATTTAAGCGAATCCAACACGACTTATAGGCACTTAGAAGAGTATTAACAGTACATAAATGATATTGTCATAAAAGATACCCGATATATGGAGCACAACATTTCTACCAAAAACATAATTACATTGAGCCAAAATAGACTTCGATAGAGTGCTATATAGTCTGATTCAAGATGAATAATGGAGTGTTACTTGCGTATTTTAAGGAAATTTTGCGCACATTTCCGGTTTTCGAATACTTTCAGAGGCCATTTCAATGAGATTCTTTATTTAACACTCCATTGTTACTCTCGAATCAGACTATAGCAACATTAAGGAATGTCTATTCTGGCCATTTTGTTTACATTAAAGTCAAAGGTGAATTAAAAATAGAGTTAAGGAAACAGTTATCGTTGGTCTATACAAGTTTAAAAAGTGAAATTAGGTCTCGACACATTATTTTGAGATTAGATGATTGAGCAGAACATTTTCATTATTGGTGGTCGCAATCTATTTACGACCATTTACACGGGGATCTTAGGGCACTCGGGATAGATTGGCATATGTGATCAATAGTTATAAAGAACATAAAAGAATAGAAGTTTGTACTTCTTATATTAAAACCTATGATATTATGAAAAAGATGGAAAGATAGAAACTACTTCTATATTATAACTAGAAGGAGGTAAAGTATCTAAATCTAATGAGAATTTAGGTCTAAAGACGAACTTAGACAATTTCGATCTTCTTTTCGTCCTGTTCGGCTGGGGAGATTAACTGAAACATTTAAATATATTATGACATACTTATTGGTTTTATTCTTCTTTACTTGAATTATTTCTATGATTCAGTATGTAAGTTTTAGAATAAGCAATATATAATAGAAATAGTTTATATTTTTAATATTATAGATTGACGAACCTGATGTTTATTGGCCCTTGGTCTTACATAGATAGCATAAGCCAATGGAAGTAAGGCGAAAGAACACAACTTCAACATTGTTGTAGTACTGAAAACATGTTAGATTTGTTACAAATATTTGTAAATCATAAATTTAAGGAAATATTAATTGATTCAGTTGTTACAATATTTCATGGTAAAGTATGATTTTGAGTCATTCCTTCAACAAACCTAAATATATCATCCCAAGACCGTAAATCGGAAAGAATATAACCAGCTTGTACGCAGATAAAGTTGTATGGAGCAAGACCTATAACACTTGAAAATAGAAACTGAACTTTGGCTTTTCTCAATCCCCGTCAGTTTTGGAACAAACTTTCTCATCCGGGATTAGCCAAAAGTGAAAAGTTAATCGACCGATTCGCAGAATCAGGTCAAGCGTCCCCGGGGTGCACTTACAGCGTTTAATAGCTAGCTAGTTTTACGAAACTTGTGAGGGAAAATTAAGTTCCGGAATGATAGATTTTCCGTTCTGTGATTTGAGAATGTCTATTTGATGGAAATGTTTTCTTACTATAACAATAGGAGTTATCAGATAGCGTTAATCGCTTGCCGGTGGGATTTCAGAATTCACAAATATGTATTTCAAGGCTTTTGCAAAAATAAGTTTACATTTCAATTAACGAACCTATTAATGCGGATACCACAAATATCGGCAATGGTATGTTCAAAAACGGCGCCACGATATTCAGTAGCCAAGAAGGTGAAATAGGGAACATCCTAGCAAATAGAAGAAACGGAAGTAGACGATTACTGTTATCATCGATCTAAATTGAAATTACTTACGAAGTTCAATATAAAAACATATATTTTAAGTTTTGGAATGGAATACTCCCTCCGAACCCACCCTTGCTCCCTTCTCAGAAAGGCCCAGTGGTATTCTGTGATCTCTTGTATTCTTGTTATCCAACCCTTTATAAGGGGCGGATTTTATTAATAAATGATTCACTCCTATTCCTTGTTCCTATACCGCTACTGAAGAATACAACTTTTTACAAATTGTTTCAATTTACTATTGCTATAAGACATTGTAAGACAATTTGATGAAACTTTTTTTGTCCTTACCTTTTGCTGCAAGTACGTCAGTTTCTGTCCAAAGTAATACAACACATATTCCCGACCAAATAACTCGGAGAACATGTAGCATAACGTTGAACCAGCTGCAAAATATACAAGTTATAAAGAAGAACGCAACAAAGTTTTAATCATCGAATTTGTGCAGAATAACAATGTTTATTAATAAATTATTAGTATGCATCTGACATGTTTTTATACTTATGCGGCGTACGAAATAATTAAAAACACGTAAAATAACTAAAAAACAAATCGAATTTTCTAAATCAAAGTTCCTCTAGGTTTGAACGTACGCTGTAAATGAATAATGTAGTCTAAAACCCCGTGGAGTTAGTTTGAACGGCACGATACACAATTATGGGGGTGTTTTTAAACTTATGAGGCGCACTGTATTGAGTTTATTATTCAAAATTATTTATTATTCAAAATCTGAAAAAAGAAAAAAAAAGCCAATCCTTTAAAACATACCTGTAGTTAAGCAGCAACATAAAATGAAACCCGTCCAAAGATCATAGACTGCTCCAGCAATCACATTCTGAAACCAATATTTACAAAAAGCATCATATTCTTGTTAGAAACACACGGTATAGATTCATTTTGAACAATTGTATCATTATTTAGTTTATAATAGTAAGTTTATACTGTGTACTGATTTTCCGAATACAATATGTTTCAAGATACTCACCAGTAAAAATGATCCAGGAATAGCAAAAGTCTGTTTATATAAATAAGCGCATATGAACACAGTTGTAATATAAGCGAAATGTTTCTCTTTATACGCTTTGAACTTGTCTGCCAACTGCGTAAAGTTGTCGAATTGCTTCGGAAGTTCGAATATCGCATCTGAAAGAAACTTTTTGTTTAATTCGATTCTAACTTCTGGTGAGTTATTTCTAAACAATATGTTTCCTTTTTCTCATGTAATTCTTCATATAGGGCTTTGATTGATTTTGTTGGAAACTATTTTATATTTTATCTCCTCATTGGAATAATTTAACAATCTGAAGTTATTCGGCAACCTGTATAATTTATATGTTAACTAACCTTCATTCTGCCATCCTGGCGCTGAACAAATCATATACCATAATGATAGAGAAGATATGGCAAAAATAGCAGGAAGAATGAAAAGTCGCATAATATAGATTACCTAGAAATATTAATTAAACATAACAGAATAAGCCAGGTAAAAGGGTTCCAGGAGTTGCGGGGGCCGAGTCCCATGACAGTCGGATTGTCCAACCCCTTGCCAGAAAAAAAGAATCTCATTCCAAGATGTTCCGGCTAGGCATTTTGAATTATACTAATATATGTAAGATCTTTTGAGTAAAATTCTTATATTTCCTTCTGTCTTTCCAATAATCACGTTAGTGAATAAAATAAATTTATCGTCGCGCCGGGGTTGTTAATTTTTATCTCTACGACGGAATGAAATTCTGCGTAAAAATGCACATAAAGTTTGCATTTGAGAAAAGGTGTCAAATTCCAAATAAAATTATAAGAATTTCAAATGTTTATAATAGGCTACATTCAATAAAAGCTATTTGCAGGTTTAAAAGCTGCTAGATTCAAATTTTCACAGGCTCGGTTTTTTCAAATTAGTGGAAACTGATCGAAACTAAATTAAAGCTCAATTCTACAAATATCACAACCCACTCAAAGTAAAGTTTATTAAAATATAATAATCTTTTAAAGAACACACCTATACTTTAGTTCCTATAATTGCATAGATTTGTCAGCCCAGTTGTTCTCGAGAATATACAGTTTCGAGGTTGGATATATGTGCTACCCGGTATATTTAGTAGCGGTTTCGAAGGTCTGTAAAGAGTAGAATTAGAGGAAAACTAGGAATACATTAATTATATTTTAGCTAACATTTGTGTAAGTAAATATGTTAAAAAGAAGATCACGAATGAGAAAAATGTAATGAAAAACAATGGAATACAAGTATATTTGGCTGACCATTAGCAAGATCTCTCTCTCACAAAAAATAAACAGGATATGTTAGAGAATTAATGTTAAGCATAGGTAACAACAAGATGAACTATCTAGCAAAAGAAGTCTCTATATAAACATAATAAGGAACAATTCTACTAGACTATAACTAATTTACTCAAAAGAAACCTACATAAAACAAGTTTAGAAAACGAAGACATAATAAAATAATAAGTTTGAAGATGAAGTGTGCAACTATTTTGAATGGGGAAGCAATTTTCAGTTTCAAGTCGGCTAAAGACCCCACAAGAGGCGAACAGGATGAATCGGTTGAATGCAAATTGATTGAAAGACGACATAACGGGTTATAGCATGTTCCCCTTTGGGATGAGAAACTGAAGCCCAAGGGCATTTTGTATTTTACAGAATTAGACTATTTAAATCTCTTTATTAAAGTAGTTAAGGAAACTTTGGTTTTCAAATTTTTATATTTCAAATAGAGATAGCTTGTGAGGGAAGACAATGAAGTTCAAACACAATGTCTAGAATAATGCCTCACATTGTTTCCCAACTAGCAATAAGTTAGATTTATTTTGAAAGTAGCTACTTCATTCTGCTCATCCCGACATATTGTAGCAAAGAAACGAAACAAACTCCTGCAAAAGTAATGAAATGGCTGAGATAAGCGTCAACTACACGACTAAAAGACATTAATTGTGATTTGATTCTGCCGACGACAAAAAGTTTACAATTACATAAATAATATGATTTAGTAGCTTATATTGATTATGAAGTGACACCCTACCCAAATATTCGCTGCGAGCGCTTACGTCGCTGTGGCATCAAAAACTGTTTTTTGCGAACTGTAAAACCAGCTTCCCAATAGTCGACATCAATAGATACAATCTGTGTGACCTGGGTACGACGGTGAACAACCGTAAAAGGCTTAGTTTAATAGAACCTAGCAAAAGGATTGCATTTAGTTTCTAGTTGAGATATATAATTATTCCTATACTAATCAATAACCAACCAAGCGCCTCCGGATGATAGGATCAAATTGAGTAATAAAGGCATAACCTTGATGAGAACAATCTTGACAATAAAATAAATGACTAGCGATAACAAAGTATAAAACAGTTGGATTAACAGAAAATATCTGCAATGCTTTGAAACTGAAGTATAACCTCTAAATGGGTATTGCTCTCATCGAAGAGGTATGAAATAAAGGTTTATTCTAACTTATTGTTAGTGACTATAGCTAATTTGACGTAATTATTGACTGCTAAGATAAATAAAAGCAATGAAACAGTAAAGAATAGTCCCGTCACGTGTGGTTTCTTAGAGGACCACACACACTCAGATTGACAAACAATTCGAAAGAAAAGTTGTTTATTGAAAGGAACCAAATCGAAAGACCATAGAAGACAAAGTATTCTAAGGCACTATTTTACTGTTTTACTACTGAACTACTAATGTATTGAACTGTAAGCTACAGGTAAGTAAGATATTCTATCTTAAGATCATAGTCCAACTAGGAACAGTCGACTAAAACAACCATAACTAATAGCAATATAAGAAATATGAGGACAATGATTTAAGTACGGGAAGACTGCCTAAAGACTATCTCTTTTTACGACGGGACTGCATATTTCACTATCACAAAGTTTAACAGAAAAGGTAGAAACCCCAAATTATTAAACATAATGTTACGTCACATAGCCGATCGAAATACATAGGTCATATTCAAATAATAGTAGTATCGTTAATTATTAGAACGTTCTAGTGGAAAATACTAAATATTTGTGCTACCAATATTTTTCTCTTGCTTAATTTCTGATTTCTCACTTTCTATTTTTAACTGAACGATAAACCTGGAATTGTTAAATTAACAAGTATTTAACTTGGAATCAATAACAAGTTAAAAACGTATTTGAATAAAGTAAGAGAAAGATTCTCGGTTGCCAAATGTTTCTCAAAGAGCCTCGCGCAGTCACCAAACACTGCGAGAGAGAGCAAATATAACAAAGTTAAACCATTGCATTTACTTTCTCTATAGGTAAACTAGTTTTTACTTAATAGAGGTTCGTATTCACAAAGTGTAGTTTGTAGTTGAACGGAGTAAAGAACTTCTTTAGTTTAAAACAAATGTACTAACATGAGCATCAGTACTACAATATGCATATAACAAAATGCTGACCTCCTTACAAAATGTTTGAGATCACATATAGAAAGAAAATAACTGTATAATCTTTAAAAATTAAATCTCATAAAGAGAAAGTAACTTCTATTTCTCAAATTACTTATGACGGTTGAATTTCTGTAGTTGTGTGAGTAAATAGAGAAGCTTACGCTCAAGAACGGCATGGCACCGAAGTGAGATGATATCTAAACCATTTTATAGATCTGCTTAAAAATACAAGCAAGGTAGAAAATACGTTAGAAAACTAAAGAAACAGTTAAAAACTATATATGTAACCTTTTTAACTAGCTATTTAGGTTTATATTACAAAATAAGAATATCTACTACGGACTACTCGAACTACTTGTTCATAGCAGAAACCCCAATATAGTTCAAACCCGAAGAGTCGATAATACTTCAAACCAGAAAAGCATTCCCCAGTTAAGATAAGGCAACAAACATGAATAGAAAACAGAGAACACATTCTGGAGTTGAAAAACAGCCTTAGTTTGAATCGGTCAGAATTAAACTAGTTCATTTCTTTTTTATATTAAGTTATGTATATTTTATTTTATATTTTGTTTGTTAGCTTAAAAGTTAATATTTTATTTATCATAGCATTAAAGACAGATGCCATTCTTCCTGTCTGTCTACAACATGCGTGTAGATTTCAATTTGTTTTCAAGGAAACCAGCCAACATACAATCAATTTATTCACAAATCATGAAAACATTAACGACTGATTGTGATAAAAAATCGTAATGTAGTTTGCTGATTGCGAAAGAGGCTGTAGATCAACATCAACTGATTCTGATTCTATGAATTTTGTAATAGCTTCAAAAAGAAAGATACTATTCTAGAAGGTTGTTCAGGACAGAATTCAAGGTCGACACAAACCGAAAATAACTGATACATCACGATTAAGCCCAGATGAGCAAGTGGTTCCGGTGATAAGGACTGTTATTGAAAAACAATTCAAAGAAGTTGGTAAATGTTTAGAAAAATGCAAAAAACGAACAAGTCTTCAAAACGAAAAATGTGTATATGCTTAGAGGAGAAGTTCGAATAATATTCCAGGCGCCAGTTCGATAAGTTTATTGTTAGATGTAAAATTATAAAAATATAAAGCAGCATAAACAAAATATTAGTTTTTGCCCAGCCTCGGTACGGCTGAACCTATTTTGAATCTCAGAAAAGTGAGAAGTAAACTAGTATAAAATACATTATAAGAAACTAAAACAAGATGTTCAAAAGAAATGGTATTTTAAATAGCTGATAACATTTTTGTGCTCTATTCAATGTTAGATTGTCTGTGTGCATTATGTCTCACACTACAAAGTGCTGCAGACATTTAGTTCATTGCGATTTTTAATGGCAAGAAGTTATTTTGAGCGATTAAGATGAAACTAATTTAGAATAATTAGTATTGTACATATACAAGTATCATATATGTTAAATATAACAAATGATGCAAGAAAGTAACGTAAAACTATCGTCTAAGTGAACTTACGAAATAGAATCCTTTTTGGAATAAAATATTGAAGTAAAACCTCATACAGAACGGTAAATGGTCCATTATTCATCTGGTTGTTTTTATTTACAAAATACATTTTATGCCAACCACGCATAGATAATAATTGTTAGTCATGTAGAAAGAATCTTGATAAAGTCAACTGACTGATTGTAAATTAAACATAAACAAAATATTTTCATTTGTTTAAATTCACTATATGTATTTGATAGGCAAACTTGCAAATAACGTAATATTTAGTTTATGAAAATATGAAATCTTCTAGTTACCGATGCATAGCCTATGCAGCATAGGTCACAGCTTCTTTATCAGCGTAGTGAATTCATGCAAGATACACAGTTTTTGATACTATTCAGGAAAATATATAGAGTCGACGGATGAAAGAAGTGTACTGTTGAATGTAGAAGGAGTGCGGATATTGAAAGAAAATGCAGAAGCAACCGATATAATTGTGCGATTTCCTTATAATAAATAGACCTTTAAACTACATGAGATTTGTCCGTAGACTATAAACCTTAATAGAAACTGTAAACGGAATAATGCCTAACTATATAATAAGTACCATTAATTGTTATTTAAATGATTGTACACAATGTTTGTAAACAGCACAGATCACTGTTTTGTTCACGTAATGCGTGCCATAGGTGAAAGCTGTCGTGGCCGCTGATTTCGACTTTGTGTTGAGGCTAAATAAATAGTGAGCGGAGCAGCAACGAAGTGCCAAGATTAAGTGAACCAAATTGAGCAAACAAAAGGTATTTGAGGGCACGCAGTGTACCGAAACAGAATAAGAGGTACCAACGAGTTCGTCTATTAAACAGTTAGATCGGTAACTTAAAATTCGTCATAAAGAAACTTTTGCTCTAACTAGGTAGAAATCAAATACGGGCAGATTAGTTTGAGAACAGATGAACCCAAAAGTGGAACGATAACAGGGAACGAACTCTATAAAAACGCTAAAAAGTGAATTTATCTCTAAAATGAAGTAACATAAAAAGATATAGTGAGAATGTTTAGCCTTGGTGAGATAGCTAACTGGCGGTCGAATCAAGCCCCAACAAGTTTTTGAGAAGCTGCGCCACCCAGGAAACCGCAATGTTATATACGTAGCTGCATATCAAGCAGTGCACAGTGTTTCGTAAGCGATGGATATTGTACCCGAAATCACGTTAATCTTTTTTTTATAATTTTAACAGTCACTAAGTTGGAACTAAAGATTGGAGTTAGGGACATATATATAGACAGCACTAACAGTAGTGATTGAGTATAAAGAACAGAATAGAATGGTGCGGTGTTAAAAATTCCATAAATATGCAAGCGACATTCCGTTATTACTCTTGGCGCTGACTATAATAGGTACACTATTTAGAACGAAAACTATAGAATGAAAAAGACACACTAACAAAACTGAGATGTTTTGTAGAAGTGTTTCTATACATTAGTCTTTATTCATCATTTCAAACTCTTATAACAAAAAAGAATAGTTATCTGGTCTGGCAACTTTCACTAAACGGGAAGTGGTTAATATTGTTAATCTTTTATCATTAAAATAACTAGATGTCTTCCGTTCAACGACAACAATCAAATCATAGAAATATTCACTACGCAACTACATTTTTGTCTTTTCCTTTGGTTTCGATATCCCGTTTTTTCGTCATCGGCTTGGCTTTCAGGGAGTGTTAAGCTATCACTAGCTGGTTTTGTCTTCATAAATTCGGCTTGTGATAAGTCTTGCAAGTGGCAACAAAGCGCATTTGATGGTGACACTTAGGACGAAAATGAATAAAATATAATTGTATATTGAGAGACTGGGAGAGTGGTTTGCCACAGGCAATGGCGCACCTTAGCTACCGCGCAATGGATAACCATCGTGTCGGTAAAAGAAAACAGATTTTATATATAATTAGAGTTGTTTTGTACAAAAATATTGCATGAAGAAGCTTGCAAAGAGAATTCCAATAACATTGTTACGTTAAGACTGTGGAACAGATAACATAACAATTGTGTAAACAAATGTTAGGTACCCTATTCTTCGAAAGTTTATGTTGAGTAAACCTCTATAAGAAGATGCCGAAATAGTATTTTAGTTTTTATAAAACATATATACACAGGCTAGTAGCAAAGAAACAAAAAGTAATTGTAAAAAGTAGTTGATTTTTATGAAATAGGCTGTCTAGATGATCCTGTGAATTCAATACTGCTTGCGTGAGCCTAACAATGAATTTAATCACATAAGTGAAAGTTAAACTAATGGGTGTTTAACAATTGTATGTAGTACAATGGCATTTGTTCGGTAAATATCGCGCTCTAGGGTGCTCTTAGTTTTTGCTCAAGCAATACCACGGGGGTTAAATACTTCCGGTTTTGCAACTGATCCGCGCGTTGCTGAGAACCTCTAATTCATATTTTGTAGTCTAAGAAAAAGAAATTATTATGAACTAGCTCGATAAAATATAAGCATTCTTTTTGATTTTTATAAATATTATAAATGGTTGTTTGCTTATTTGATTTCGTAATGCTGGTGGTGCGATAAGCTACTGCCAACCGTGTCATTGAAGCTGCTGTCCGATAAAACAAGTAGAACTCAGGAAACTAAGAAAAGAGCAAAATGACCAGAAAATTTAATTTAATTAAAAAACATTGTCAGTTTTAGTTTTAGAATGATTAACTTATTGTAGTTGTTCTTTAGATAGTCTAAAAGAATAGCCAAGAAAGCTACCGATAGAAGTTTTAAAACAATATCTAGAAGTTATATTCTATCACGTAGTCCACATAGCAGTTACTCAAATTTATTTTTTATATATTTGTTTCTTATCGCTATCCTAATTGAATAAACTACATAAATGATTGTCCCTTTTTCCAAATCAACTATGCGAAATCAGTAACATGACCCAAGACATTCTCAATAAAATGACGATTTTGTAGTTTCATCAAATAGGATCTTTGGAAGAGATCCGTATAGATCATACTAACATTCAACCTTTAGTTGATAATATTTTAAAGAGAATAAAATACAATACTGTCATGAATGAGTTTACTTCTGAAAAGCAAGAAGCAGTTTTTAGAGTGAAATCATGTTTCTATAAACATAACTTCCTGTGATAGCGTTTCTCGCCTACACGCGGTTGCCAGAGCAAAATAAATAATGTACATAAAAATGAATAAAACAAGAGGACAAACAAGCATTATCCGATTAGTTTAATCATTATACTTCCATAACAAAAAACATGTAAACATATGAAAAGTCTACTGTAACTACCTGTACATATATAGCTGAGTTAATAAAATTGAAAAGTGTTAAAAACAGTAATACTGGGTGTGTAAATTGAATAGATCCATAGAAAAAGTATTCTTTTTACTATTTAATTTAGTTTGTTGCTATATTTTTTAGTCTAAATGGGTTATTCCTCCACAACTCCATGGCGACACCCCTTTCTTATATTCATCGCAACAAAGTTGACAAAGAGGGTGGCTGACATTCTTAAATGTGCTTTGTAGTCTGACAAAGGAAATATATGCATCGGATCTATTCACTGAAACGGATGTACACCATGTTTTAAATTAAGACTCATGGATGTATTTGGTAACTTTCTTATTATTCAATGTAGGATTAACTACTGTACAACATTACCGGTGGGCATTAAATTTAGAAGAGCTTTGAACTTTATAGTGGATATTAAGATATAAATTCTTCTCCGGTGGCAGAAGTTAGGCATTTATAAACTGTTCAGAAGAACTATATGAATACAATTTAGCATTCCGTGCTATTTAACTGCCGCGTAATAATTACTGCCCACTTTCTCTAATTATAAAGTCTTTTAGAAATGTTGTCTTAACAAAAGCTACTAATGTTTATAGCAGGCAATTGACCAAATGTTGCTCTCTTTCATTATTTATAACTATTCAATTTAGAGGCATAATGGAAATTCCTTTGTGTTCATAACATATTAATAAACTGAAAAGAATGCCTCAAACATTTTTTCGATAGTTCTCACCTTGCGAATCAGGTTTCAAAATTAATTGCTTATGAATATTTCAGCGACTGCTAGAAAAGGTTCAAAACCATTATTATAAAACCAATTTAATGTTCACGGCCTGGTTCAACCTTAGAGATACAAAACGGATACATAAGCCTGTATTTGATAGGTGAACAAGAAAAGATACAAAATGTCTCTTTTTGAAAATAAGCTTTGTTCTTTGTTCTAAAGCCGTTCACACTCTAGAAACGGACATTTATCACTGGGGCGCCATAAATCAGAGGCAGTTCGCGGTAGAGCGCCAATTCGGAATGGGAACTCCCGCAGTGAGAAAGTAAGTGAAATGAGGTGAGAATGAGGATATATAAAACAGAATGTGACACTATTCTGGCTTCTTAATATTAAACTATATAGGAAAATAGTTAAGCCGTATTTATCACATATATCAAGAGAAAAGCTTTCAGCGTAGTATTCTTAGGTGCAGCGATGTTAAATAAAATGAATAGAAAAGAGGGGGATTGGAAGTGAATGTACTTTTTATCAAAAGTACATTCACCTTGAATGTACTTTTTATCAAAAGTACATTCACCTTAATAAACTACCGCTGTTCCCTAATAATGTGCAGGAAACATAGCTCGTGATAAATACTATATAAATTTTGACGTTTCTTTAACTCATATGTAGCACAACAAGCATG
Organism: Phasmarhabditis papillosa; assembly: GCA_034691345.1. NCBI lineage: Eukaryota > Metazoa > Nematoda > Chromadorea > Rhabditida > Rhabditidae > Pellioditis > Pellioditis papillosa. The sequence goes on along the minus strand of JAQGAV010000034.1, from coordinate 18,025 downwards.
GTTTCTTGCTCAGTGTATAAGTGACGTTAGAGAAAAAGTGTTCTTAGATGGAGCTTAATACCTGAATATGCAAAATATTTAAAAAACAGAAATATTAATTAAAAGCTTTTTGCTATTCTGTTAACGTTTTTCTACAATAAAAAATCCATAAGTTCATATAATGAAAATGTTTTTGTTTCTCTTTCTACGAATAATAAGAGTTATGTTAACCCGTTTAGAAAATTCCAAAGAACAGAATGTGTTTAAAAGTGAAAGGAGTTGTTAGAGAGGTGAATGTTTCATGAAAAGGTTAATTCTACCTCTTGAGAAAGGAGACCCACAAAGTCGCGGTGGAATAGGGGTCAAACGACCTCAATTAGATTGACACTTCAATGGAGGGATATGTGAATGACCTTACTAGAGAATGACTTTGATTTATACCAGAATAATCTATTGCTATTAAGAAAGACTTGAAATTGATACAACTAACTACAAATTTTAGCAGTGGTCGGCCTAAAATAGGCTTGTCGGTAGTGCGGGAAAACTAGCAAACTGCTCGAAATTTAATTCTGAGGTCACAAAACTAGTTGTGTGACGTAAAGATTGGCTATGGCAAACTATCTGTGAAACATATGTTACTGAGTGAGAATAGGAAACCGACTAACTTATACTTAGTTCCACACTGAAGTTTTGTATTTTATTGAACATTTCTTAACTACACTTTTATAGGGCCTTCATTTCAAAAACATTGAAGATGGCGTGGTGGCCCAGTTGTTAGACACTTCGCCTCATAAACTAGAGATCGAGGTTTCAAATCCCCTCGAAGAAAGAATTATTGCAAACTTGTTCTGATTCGCGGCCTCCACTCCCTGGATGCTGTGATATGAAATCCCACTTCCTATGGTTCCCTCGTCTCACTTCTTGGTCCAAACATCTGTGATCTCGTGTTTCGTAAAACAAATAAACAAAACTTTAAACATTAAAATAGTTTTCTAATTATTAAGGAATATTCAAAAATGTTTGTAACATAAAGCGTACACTGTGTGCCAAATATTGAAAGTAAACACTAAAACTGTCTGTTTTTCTTATAAGTCACTTTAGTGACTCAGATGAACATCGTAGTCAACTGCGCCGAAGCAGTAAGGCTGAATCATTTCATAATTTCCGCTATATTCAAGTTATCGTCATTCAATTTCTGGTTGCACAACTTATTCCCATCAAAATTTGGAGGAGCTTGTATATATGTATTGTGTGTTCCATTATGAGAACTTGAACGTTTAATGCCGCATGGTAAATCATATAGTTTGTACAACTAGCTGACGATATTATCATTATCTCTGTTTGTGAACTAAAAGTTCAAATTTAGTTTAAAATAAGTAACAATCTATATTTTAAATAATTTAATTATGAAAGCCGGTAGCATAGAACCATAATGATATTTAACACATAGACCTAGTAAAGAGGCACCAGAAGCAAGCTTTCTCACTTACAAACTAGAGAAGCATTATGATTAACAATAAAACATAAATAATATTAATTAAGAGAATAAAGCAAATATATTTCAGATAATAAAAGATTGGTGCACATCACAAGGGTTGAATGACTATGCAAATATGTTTCTACATAAATATATAATGTACAAAAGTGAGCCTAAACATAAGAAAATATAGCCGGAAAATGAAGAATAAACTGCTTAGCAGTCGAGTAACTTCACAACACACAGGGCAAAAGTGAACACTAACGAAAATCTCATGAATCGAAAATAGTAAAAAAAAAATTTTAACAAAGGTAACAACGTTACAATACAGTCATGGACATACAAAGATAAGGACGGTATTTTACTTAAATTTTAACTTATTCCTAATATTTATTTAGTTTTACCGGTATCGCTCTAATTGGGTCTGTTTTCCGTTTTACATCATCGTTGTTGGTTTGACGGAGGTGACATAGGAGGTAGCGTGGAGTGCGGCGAACCCAAAAGGGCTGCATTTTGCTTGGAAATAGGTTCCTGAAAAAGGATGAACATATAAATGCACAAATAAATAGGGAATAACAGAAACCGGGAATGCAGAACATAAATATGTCATATCAAGCGATCTAGTTTGGGGTAGGTGGGACCTTAACCAATACAACGGTTTTAAAAAGGACTTCCAACAAACAACGGTAACATTGAGTTTTCGAATGATAAAATACTGTTTTTGAGACCAGGAGTAAGCTTGTTCTTTTTTAAAAGGATAATAATTCTTGAACATGCTGAACAAAATGAAAGGATACCCTAAACCTAGCGTCTAGTAACAAATGAGATCGGTTGCAAAAGCTTACCGCTCAGAATAGGAGCTAAAGTCTCTAAAGAGGGTGAAAGTTTTAGAAACTTAGAATGTTCTAGTCATGACTATATTTTTTCCTTTTACTAAACAGTTCAGACACTTTACTGCTAACTCTTCGTACCATGTAAGCATTCTCAGTTGCACCGCTGCCTGAAGATGTCATTGTTCCGTCGCGTCCAAGAGAGGAAGAACCTATAAAAGTTTGAATGATTCAAGAGAATTAGTTATAATAAATATATTAAATAGAACTATACAAATTATTAGAGCTTATTCTGTGGAGAAATGTGTTGTGTTTTCTTATTTTAAACAATATTCTCACTAACCATCGCTGCTCTTACTAGCAGTACTATTTGGTCGTTGTTGTCTTATTTTTTGTATTTTCTCAACTTCTTGCTTGGTTCCGCCCAACGGCCTTACTGCATGTACATTGGCTGATGAGTTGCTGGCTGTTCGTAATAGACCACCCAGAACCTGTAGATTGAACCATGTTAAATATGTTTTTTTACTTGTAAGAGTAACACTTTTGGTTACTTCTAGATCGGCTCATTCAGATATACTGGAACTAGATATAGTGGCTGCTTGGCGAGTTCACGAACCAGTCGGTACCTGTGCCTAAGCCATTTTAACTTTTTTGTTGCTTACCGTCTAAGCGAGTCGATTACAAACAAGATAGGATAATAGTTAAATTTGTTTTCAAAAACCAGTTGTCTGTGTTTAGACAAATCGTTTTCTTTGCCAATTTTGATAACTAACCCCTCCTCCACCAGTTGTAGCACTTGTATTTTGCGGTAAATCAACCATGTTCTTCAACTCAACCGAATGAGGTCCCATATGAACGAGATGAACAAAATCAGACGGTCCACTAATGGGCAATTTAGACAAACGGTCACCAGCTCTATAATTTAATACTAATGAAAGTTATTATAGGTTTCCTTACTTATTATCATCTTTTCCATGAATTCTTATAGAATATTTCCTTTTTCCTTTGTTTTTTCTAACATTTACTGATGTATTTTGACTATTGCTTGGAATATAGATGAGTTCATCGTCTTGTAAAATATCATGTAGGGTAACGACATATGGAACATCATTCACTTGACAGAAACTCAGAAGACCGTCCGATGTTAGTGGATTCGCATTCCTGAAAACAGTTGGTTTTTGGATTTACAAGAGCACTTTGATATTTTTGCTTTTTAGTTGTTTTCAATAAGCAATACATCCGAATTAAACAGTTTATACAATAATAATTTGTATTAACTGTAAATTGCATTATTTAAAAAGATAAATATTACTTTAAAAATATATTTATATTTTATAACTTACTTTAGATTAATTGTCTGAATCCATTCCCCTGTCATAACATTAAAAACATCAATTTCATGTTCAGAGAATATACAAAGATGAGGGGCTAAGTAGGTAAATCCGCCAGGACGAGGAACCGAAGGGAACATTAGTTCCTGTGATCTACTTCGTCTTCCTTGTCCGTCCACATATAAGCCGATCTTGTTAAAAACAAGCAAATATTCTCGAACATCCGGTTCACTGCAGATTTCGACCATCAATTGGGCCTCATAAATGGCTTGGTTGAGGAATTGCAACGACTGATCTTCTAAGTTTACCAACGCTGGAAAATGAAAAAATATATAAAAATACTTGGAAAAGATTGTGTAGAATACTACAACTCCAAGAGATAATAGTGTAAACCTTTGTAATTCAGAAATTTGAAATAACAAACTTACAAATTTGTTTAGATGCATTTGAATCTGAAGTTAGCGTCCATGCTCTAAACCCATGTGGGAAACCAACAATTAAACGACCACTTTCTACTGACAGCGATTGAGGATATCCGGGCATGGCTAATTCCTATAATTACAAAATAAGATTAATATTATATTGTTTACAATATACCTTCCACTTTCTATGTCTTTTCTCCGTTCGGTCAATCTGATAGACAATTACTGATTTCTTAATGGCGGCCGCTATGTAGTGAATTCCTTGTTCGCCCTGACCCATTGCCATTAAATGACAACCTTTTGTGTCAGTGATCTAAAATATGAAATACTTATTTGTCAACTTGTTTATTATTATATATAGAAAGTAACAAAAAGTCACTCATTGTCGGTACATTACTTTTATTTGGATATTCTTTGCATATAAAATGTGAATATTTTTTATGGATCTTCCAATTACAGTTTACAACCCCACCTTTATCCATTTCAGATCTCTTCCATCTAGAGCTGCTGATGGTATGAGTCTCAAATGTCTGTCCTTTTGCGGTCCTACCATTACCAAAAGAAGCTGCTCGGCGCTATTGAATTGAACCTTTTCAACACTTCTACGGTGGTTTTCTTTCTCGCCACCAATTGCAACCATTGTCTGAAATAAACAATAAGAATATGAGATAAACACGTTTGAGATTATATTTGGATCAAAATCTATTGTAAGATTGTTAAATATTTTAAACAAACCTCTTTATCCATTTCTACACAGTACAGTCCGTTGTCGAAGAAGCCCATTACAATTTTAGTTCGGTCGATGATGGCAGCACAAGAAGCCACCCGAATTTGCGGTAAAGCAGTTAGATCGAATACTTCTTTTACAGCAAAGGCACTTCTATCGGGCAGGTATTTTATTGATTTTTTCAGAATCATGTTGATCTCATTCAAGGCAAATACCCATTTCTGCTTTTCCTGTAAATAAAGGACGTTTATTACAATTGTATTTATTTAAAAACCTGTTCATCATCAGCCATCACTAGAGTATACTGTTTTCCAATGGAAGCTTCATCGGTACCAGATGTACACTCCATTTGGTGTGTGGCAATGCGAAATATTTTCGGTAAATCGCTCCTAAAATGAAGTGAGAATTAAGATCTTTTTTATTGTTCGTTTAACACATTAATTTATCAAACTTACTTGGTGGCATGGATAACATCCTGTTCAGACACTCCGGAAACGGAAAAGTATGGGTCCCTCATGTCGAGTACCTGCCGAATAACAGGCAGTTTATCAAGCGGTTTGCCATGTTTGTCCACAACACAGTCATACAGATATAACTTGAAGTCACCAACAACAACATGGGTATGCTGCCATCCCTAAAAAATTAAAAAATAATAAATAAACAAACGTTTTTGGTGCATAGATTAAAAGTACGTTTAAATGAATCTTACCTTCTTAACGCCTCCGGCTTTTGGTGTTTTCACAATTCCTTCGTATGCCGTTCCGACACCCTTGAGAGGGTCAATTCCTAGAGCACGATGTTTTTCTGGGGGTACGGGGCATTCTTGCGGTACTCGATGGGCACAGTGCACATGACATGTATATTCGCATGCGGTGCAGCACAATCCTAGAAGAAAACGTTTAGAATTTAGTGGTTATTGAAAACTTTACAAATAAATTTATTAAGTGTTACTGAGGAAAAGAGAAAATTTATATTAGCAATGTCGAAAAACAATTCATTCATACTATAAATATTGTGTTGGAAGTTCACATTCCTACCTTGTCGATCTAGACCAACTAATACTGATGTACACACGGTACATTTTGTTGGTTTTTGAAGTACAGCATGTTGGAATTGGTGTCCTCTTCCGCTAAGAGCATTATTGAAGGACTGTACAACACGAGGACTCGCTCCGCGTGATGCCGCAAGCATTGTGGATGCAGTAGAGGGAGTTTGGCCGTATTTGTAGGCATTCTCGTAGACGGCACCTCCGCCAGAAGGAGTAGGAGTGCTAAAATAGAAAATAGGTTTGAACTAGAGAAAAAGTGCAGATATAACATATGAGACACTAATTTTTATATAACACCAATAATAAAACAAACCTTGGATTCATTTTCCGTACATGGCTGTTGGACACTTCGTACTCTGCTGACGACGACATCTGATGTACCGAATCTCTTGGAGTAGATGTTCGGTAGGGCTCTTCGTTTATTATGTTGAAGAAAGCACCACTAGACTGAAGGTTGTCAGCGCTGGTACGGTGCTGAGATCTCCGTAACATTTCAATTTCCTTTCGAGCGGCCATCAACTAAACAAAATATTTTTTAATTTATTTTTTCATTGGCATACCTTATCTTCAGCATCGTCCAGGCGGGATTTGGTGTTATAGAACTGGCCTCGCACTGATTTTAGTTCCTCTTGTAACTGTAGTTTGGCATTAACTTCGGCCTAAATATCAACGTATTCAACTCGTACATTTATATTTAATACTTTATTTTTTTAATCTTCACTCAATGATATAATCATTACCTTTAGCGCCTTTTGGGCTTCCATGTGTTCCATTTTCGCCGTTCTGTTCATTCGCCTTGAACCCCATCCGGATGCCGGCGTGTTTCCGTAGTTGTTTCCTAAATAGAACATTTGCTAATTTCAGTAACTTGATTAGTGAAATCACATGTTACTCTAATATTATGAAAATTCTTAATTGAAATGACTAGAATAGATTTTCTGTACTTCCGCAAGGCAAGCAGTTCTTGTGTAAGAGGAAACCTTACCATTGTTGGAGGGTCCATTCTGTATTTTCAGTGATTCAAACTCGCCAGTTATACGACGAGCAAGGTTCTGTAATTGATGATAATTGATATGAGGAATGGATGGTACATAGATTAAGAATTTATAAAATTATAATCGTACTGAATGAAAACGTTCTATCTATGTTATTTCAAGGAAAATAGATTTACTAACCTCCATTTCTTCTCGAGTTGCTTTTTCTTCGTTAACCCAATTGATAATCTCGTGCATTTGTGATTCATTCAAGCCTCGTGGAACATTCTCACTAGAGAATAGAATAATAGCTGTCATACAGATAATGTAAAAACTTACATTTGTGATGTGACCTCTGATAGCTGTGAGCGCAAGTTTTCGTTTTCAGCATTCAACATTGAGTTTTGTTCTTCGAGTCGCTTTTGAGCCCGTTCGTATTCTACCTGCAATGTAGGAACTGTAACTTTCGGAGAAAAATAACTTCGATTTTTCTTCAGTTTGCAAGTGGAAACGCACCTCAAGGGACTTGGTAGATTGTTCTGACTGCAAGGCAAGCTCAGCCTTTTCTTCCTCCCATTGAGATCTATTCTTACGCAGATCGTCATCTTTCTCTTCAAATTGTGCTTGTAATTCGGTGATTTGGGACTAAAAAGAAATATTGTCATTTAATTTAACAAACAAGTTACCTGATAATGTTCGACCAACTGCTTTCGTTTCTTTTCTTCTTGAGCGACAATTTCCGAATGTCGCTCGTTTAACCGTTCTAGTTCTTCACCTAGACGTTTAGCCTCGTCGCTGGGTTTCTCGTCGCCAAACGCGGACAGCTTAAGTAATTGTGTTTTAGAGTATATATAAGGAATATACCTGTGCCTGCAACCCTTCAATACGCAATTTGTCCGATTCAACTTCTTGCTTTAATTGCTCTTGGTTCATTTCCAACTCTTGCTTTGCTGAAATTGTTTTAATATGAATATTATACAAATATTTTAAAGTACCGTTTTCAATTTTTCTGGCCTCCGCCTTTAAGATATCAATCTTAGCTTGCAGCTTGTTGGCTTCAGTTGCTTTTTCGGAAATGTCCTTCTCGAGCTTGCGCACTTTGCTTCTTTCGTCAACCAACTCATTGGACAACTAAAAAATGTTTTATTGATTGAATATGAACTAGCATTAGAACTAACCTCTTCGAACTCCTCTTTGGCAAGTTCCCTATGTTTGACGGCCTCTTTCCATTCCCTAGTCTGGACAGCCAATCGTTCCGCATCTTCTTCGGAAGCCTAAACACGGCACACATGAGGGAATATAGCAAGCTAATAAAGCATGTTTATTAATAATGCTGCATTTTGCAAGGAGAATAAGAGGTCAAACGAAATTATTCGAAATCGTTGAATTTTCTTTTTCTTTTTTCGTAGCATACATGGTTATTAAAAATAGGCGGAAAGCGTTATTTTAGAAGCGCACGGCACACAAACATTAAAAATAGTTTCCGTCTATTTTTTATTGCAATGACAAACTCGAACAATACTACAAACATGGACAGGACATTTAACTAGACATTGATCACAACAAGTAGTACTACAAGTATATACTCACTAAACACACACAATATACAATGTATCACTATGCATATATGTATTTTTGAGACAAATAATTCATTTTCATTATTAGTCAAGTAAAGAAGGATTCACAAAACATTGTGATGCCCTCTCTTCAGTGTTACCAAACCAGTTGAGTAACATGGTCGCTTTTGAGCAAAAATTGTCCGGGAACAGACCAATTGTTGGAAGTTGTTGACAAAAAAACGAAATGCTGACGAACACAAAAGTTGCAGCTGCAGCCGCCCAGAGAAAATAACGTCGTTTATGAGGCTGTGAATCCTTACGACGACGTTTTTGACGTCGTTTTGCCGACATAGAACGTTGAACAGGTTGGCGAACAGGACTCTCACCTAGCCGGATTCTCTTTCTGGAAACAGGCGCCGTCTCAGTGCTGCTATCTCTGGATATTAAAACGGGGTATTGGTGTTGTGAGATTCTGCTGACACGAGGAGATTGCGGCCTGGCCGAAAGAGGATCCGGTGGTGTAAACAAATCACAAGTACAGGCATGGTGTTCTGAAGGCCATGGGGGAGCAACTTGTACCATTTGAGGTTGCTGGGTTGGTCTACCGCGACCACGGCCATCAATTTCCATAGTTGACAAAACACAATCGGTAACAGCTTCGCTCACCCGCTGTAGCTCAGTCTTTTCCAATATGAGCTGTCGGTTCTTTTCTTTCATATCTCGAAGTTTCTTCTCCAGTTCCTCAGTATTAACTTCTTTCGGTCGTTGTGCAGCAGCAACTTCATCTGCCAAGCGGGTCTTTAGTATCTGAAATGAAAGAGTTGTCAAATATACCAACGCGATTAAATTTACCTGAACTTCGTCCTTCAACTGTGCAATAATTTGTTCATACTGCTTGTCCTGGTCGGACCTCGATTCACCGGCAATCGATTGCACTAGACTGTTTGCTTCTAAATATGTTTATACTATTACTTGATTTAATCATTCATTACCTTGACATTTTCTTAGCAGTTCCTGTTTATCCATTTCAAGCTCTTTAATTCGTCCTTGGTAGACTTCGGCGCCGGCGGTTCGATTTTCTGATTCTAACGTAATGCAATCTCGCAAACATCTTGCATCCGACAGCAAACTAAATAATAATTTTAGGATATAGAAGGTAACAATAGAGAAGTAAGCAGTTAGCAAAATATAGTGATCCATCATTACAGTTTGGTTTAGCTTTTCAGATACACTAGTCATTACTTCTATCGTCCTAATTAAGAATAATACATTAATTGTGTTCATCTACCTTCCATGAGTGTATGTAAATCCAATGAACGGAAGATGGTGACCGGAAAATGCAGCAGTTACTCGAGGAGGTTGGGTATCCTAAACAATACATCTATATACAAAATTGTAATTAAAACCTACACATGGTGTGAAATCGTCTTCGCATATTTCAACATCAAAATTTGATGTGTCGGTAGGGCTTGAAACGGCAGGTTGGTATGGTGGCTCGACTAAATATTTTTTTATAATGATTAAATAGCAGTTTCTAATAAGATGTAATTACTATTATTTGTACCAAAATGGTATAATTTGAATAATACAACTCACTGTTTCGAATTTGGTCCCAGTCTAGACCAGCGAAGAATGGGTGATCTTTGAAGTCCAGAAAACCATTCTTTCCAAGCCTAACCTAAAGATGAAAAGTGACTTTAAACATTTCTTCTTAAAAAGAATTACCTCTCTTTGGCAGATTAGGTTTTTTATCAGATCTTTTGCTTCATCAGTAACAACCCAATCGATTTGTTCATCGGGAAAATCGAGCATTTCTTGATGGCTCATAATTTTGCCGTAGGTGTCAATTAGTCGTTCGGAATAGAAAGGTGTAGTTCCGTAGAGCATCTCATACCTAAAAGAAATTGCAATTAGTATTATTTTTGTTACAATAATATTTGATTTGTTCGGCGCCTACAGCTTCAAACAAGCCGATTCCATCTTATTACTCAATATTTTGGTATTTGTAATCAAGAGACAATAAGTAACATAATTCCATAACTCTCATTATAGTAAAAGTTTTTATTCCACTCACATGCATATTCCTAGTGACCACCAATCGCATTCCTTTCCATATTGTCCCCTACCATCTTCCATTGCTCGAAGGATTTCGGGAGAAATATAATCAGGGGTACCCACTGCTACATTGGAAGCGACGCTACCTAAATAAAATATAATTTATGTGATTAAATATTAAAACACACCGTCAGGTAACAATCGTAAACAACTTCCAAAATCAGCGAGACGAATATGTCCTTGAATATCGATAAGAACATTGTCAGGCTTGACATCTCTGAAAACACGAGTATACTTGTTGTTACAAAAAAGTTGTATCCTTATACTATTATTTAATACTGAAATAAATATGATTTAACTGTTAACCCTTAACCAGGGGTCCGCAAATTGCCGATCGACATCGACCGACCGGTCGAGGTCGGTCGGGATCAGGGATGTCCGGAATGACAAAAAATTAATTCCGAAAGACGGTAACCGGAATTTTTAAAAATTTTTCGGAAACTGGAAACGGAAAATCCGGACACCCCTGGTTGGGAGAGGCCCGTCGAAAAATTGAGACTACTTTACAAAACTACATGTTTGAATTTCCCGCCCTTATTTAAGACCGCTCGCGACTCGCGACGGGTCGGTCAAAGTCGATCGCGAGTCGCGACAGGTCGGTCGAAGTCGATCGCGAGTCGCGACAGGTCGGTCGAAGTCGATCTCGAGTCGCGACCGACTTTTCAAAATTCACGATCGGTCGTGCGGAGCTCTGCCCTTAACTACCTACCGATGAACATATCCTAATTGATGAACCGAGTCAATTGCAAGCACCATTTCTGCTATGTAAAACCTGGCATGGTTCTCAGGAATATGGTCTTCAAATTTGGACAAAAGGGTTAACATATCGCCACCAACATAGTAGTCCATGACAAAATACTAAACATGTTTTCGTCATTATTTTCTTTTATTAATTTCGCTCACCAGGTTCTTTTCATCTTGAAATGCGAAATGAAGGTTGGTAATCCATCGTCTGTCTCCGTAAACCAGAACATCACGTTCTTCTCGAAAACAAGCTGTTTCTGCTCTTTTCAACATTTCCCATTTATTTAAGATTTTCATTGCATAAATCTAAATATATTTTATTAATGCTGTCATTATGTCTATCGTTTGTGAATCCCTGTTAAATCTGCTTTATGTTCAGTTCGCTTGTTGCTTGTGCATTTCTAGAGAGATGCTACTGTTTGCTCTCCCCTTCAGTTTTAGCGGACACATTTGCGATGAGCAAGCACAGAGCTGTAGCTGCGCCATACGTGAATTTAGCAAAGAACAACGAAAAAAGTGTAAATATTATAATCCTGTTATAAGCAATGCGGAAACTGTCTAGTTCTAACAAACTGGTATGTGAATGATAAAACTGATTCGGTCTTAGTTTAGGAATTAATGAAAATAAAGTTGTCTTTATAGTGTAATTATAGTATAATAATTACTGTAGTTAGCAAGTGTAAATTCAATAAGTAAAAAGGTAAATGGTTATAAAAATTATACGAAAAACTGTAGGCTAAGAACCTGTACAATTCAAAAATAGATTATAACCTACTTTTCAATGAATGTTTTCATAATCACTGGTTTCTATATTGTATTATAATTATAAATATATTACCTCTCCTACATTCCTCATTCTGACAACAGCAACCTCACCAAAGGCTCCTTTTCCGATAACTTTTAGAATTTCAAAGTCATCTCGGCTGAGTCGTAGTTCTTTCGCTCGTTTAACGACACTTTTTACTAAAAATAGGTTATACATATTATATTTGATCTTAACTACCTGATTCAACGAATTCCGCCACACATTTTTCTTTCCTAAGTGTACTGCTACAGCATTCGTCGTATAAACATATTAATGAATCTAAATTTGATTGTTAGTTTGTAGTTTTTCAATTAGAGCTTACCAAGAAGTGCTTCAAATGATAGCGCGTCTCCATTTTTCGATGGTCCATCTAGGTATAATTTCTCTAAGTTGCCACTCCGGTAAGTACCGGCATTCTCTGTCATCTGAAACAAATCATGAATAAATGACTAGCATAATAATAATAATAATATCAAAATAATAGTCAATCGTTTTCTAAGATTAATTTGTATTCAATAATAAACTATATTTTATATATTTCAAATACTAAAAGCCGTTCAATTACATAAATGTGAAAATTGTATTGCTGCAGCGGTTTTGAAAAGGCGACAGCGATTGCAATAAATTAGCGAGCATATTGCTGGTCCGTTCCAGTTTTCAAAAAAAAAACTCTCATATTAAACTATATAAACTGAAATTTCTTAAATATAATGAAATGATGAGTCAATTGAGGGTATCATGCCAAACAGGCGGTATGAATCATCAATTACAAAAAGATGAGGTTATGTTGAACATGTGCTATTTTTATTCGAATTATAAAAGCTCAAAAAATTAACATTTTGTATTTGAAATAATCTAAGAAGCGTCTGCTGACCGCATTAGTTTCACGCTTACTGTTCTTCAAATTATTTAGGTTAATTACTTAACAGTTTAAAAATAATATAAAAGGTAAAAATGCTTCAAACTTTAAAAGTTATTTTTGTAATGCGACAATAACATTAACAATGTATAAATACTCCGTATCACTCCTGTATTTTGTTTTAACGTCGTAAAATGATTACTGGTTCTTTTGTTCTTAATATCAATACTTTTAAACAAAAGATGAATTTTAAAAGATTTTCCATTTTAATTGAAAAGATAGGATGTTGGGCTTAAAAATTAGTAAAAAGTGTGGCGTAACTGGTCAGTGATGAGGGCACGTTGGTGGCTGGCAGTGCAGGACATCGAGGGTTGCCGTCCAGTGGGGCAGCTGACCTTATCTCAGTCAGGGCGCTAGTAGCGAAACAAAACCAAACCCACAACACAATTAGCAGAGAAAATATAACTGAGTTAGCGATAGCAGTAAATTAAGAAACAAAGTAGAATGTTGTATTTAACAAGAGGTTTGGAAACATAGGAACGTGGACTTCTAACGTAAAAGAGAATATGTTTTAGAAACGGCTAGGATAAGTAGGATACGATGAAATTGAAATGCAAAAATTTACAGTGCGGAAAAAACCAAAAAGACAATAGTAAATGGATAAATAAAACATATATATTTAATAAAACTTTAAAATTTAACTATAAAAAAACTAATTGTTTTAGATTTCTAATAAGATTTATATTTAAAATACAAAGTTATCAACGCAGTAAAAGATGCGTCTGCTTGTAATTAAAAATTGAAGATGTTGATGATGTTCAAATAGCAAAAATATTTTAAAATAACGGAGTGCTTTTGTATTTTTGTTTAAGATGACTATATTTCTAGTAAAATCGAGCGGCAAATCTGTTTTTGTGTGAATTCTGGTCTTCTCTAACAACTTCCGTCTAACTACACCATTCGCACTTGTTGATGGCTTAGCACTAATGCATTTCTGTGTATTTAAGGAATCTAATAAATAAATTTACATAAACAATAAGTATGCCGATATTTTAATATACTACCTGTAATTAATACTAATAATAAAAGTTCTTAATGAGTTATACCAATTATTAATAGATGAGATATATATTTGTTGCGAGTAACTAAAACTTGATAAAACTTTTGATTTATGCAAGTTCCAGAATAAAATGCAGAAAATATTTGGAAACAATCGCCGGCTAAAATTGGCGGGTTGAGAATTCTCAAATTCGCGCGCAGTCGCGTGAATCGACGATTTTAACTGTCAAAACACGTTATACGTGGTCGTTTAGCGCAAGGAAAACAGTGAGAAAATGAATATTAAGGCTTTTTTGGTAAATATAACTTTTAAAATCTATAAAGAATATTATGAAGTCAAAATGAGACTGGAAAATGTTAGCATTACTGACTTTCATTCTTGCTTTCAACTAAGGTTGGTAGAAACAAAATATATTACATTCAATGTGGAATATTATGTAATTTTTAATAAGACAATTGAGCGTAAGACGTTGTCTTTTTCTCGACTTGCTCTGCCGAAACTCGTCGTTTAGCAAATCGTCGCCGGCCGGCGCACTTATTAGTCAGCGACCGCGTCGATTGATCACACAAAATAAAACACTCGTTTTGCATCAAGAGAAAGGTCTAAATTGTTAATTGAGAAAAGATTTCGTAACTTAAAAACTAAGAAATTCATAAATTATGAAGTACCAAAAACAGTTTTTACCTAATACTATGCTACGTTACTAGCTTGAAGAAACTCTTTGGGATATTTGAGAATAAGACAAATGAAATAAGGTTTTTAGTAATTTTAGCTCGCTGCGAGTAGTTTCGAGTAATAAAGCTAGAACGCAACACATGTTGTAGTGAGAAGAAAGTGCAATAAAATGAAACTGAGCTTCGTTAAAAACGAGACGCCGGGAGGGCCAAGAAGCCAGTCTGTGCATTGAAAAGAACAATTAGGAATTTAATGTAAAACGATTTTCTCTAAAGATTTCAGTAAAACGATTATTGAGAGTTTACAATCTAATTTAAGAGACTGAATCTTGTAATGAACAAACTTACCCTTTTTCAAGGCTGAGTCGCTAACGGTGCTCAATATTCCTTGAGCAATGAACCATACATCCAAATTCACCTGTAAAAATAAAAAAAGATCAACTTAAATAAGAACAGTGAAGCTGAAATTGATATAAAACCAAATGATATAATATAATATAACATAAAGATTCTGTCGGTTCAAAACTCCTTCTCAATTTGCTTTGTGGGTGTGCTGGGTCTGTGCGTCGAGCATTGTTTTATCTTCGCAATACGTGACGAGCGCAAACAGACGTAAAAGAAAGCCCAACCAATAGAACGGGACTATAAGAATCCTATGTTTTACTAAAGATACATTAAGCAATGAACATGAAACTAACGTTTAAACAGTTCAAATAACAGACAAGCCCATATTTGAAAGTGAAAATATTGGAAAATCAATAATGCATATTAATATTATGTAAATAACAGTTAACAACCAGTCATGTGGCAGTAAATCGATTTGTTTTTGCAAATACTCATCGTTTAAATGGAATTCGATAATTGAACGATTGAAACTAAACTAAATAAAGTGTATACATTGCAAACATGAATATAATTGTCGCACTTTTATATAACCTATGATTAAAGTAAAGTATTGACACTTCAGCGAGGTACTTATGGCTAAACTACTTAAGAGGGTACTACTCGCAAGAAAATAGTGACTTGAACATGAGGTAATATTCCAAGAACTGCTAAATTTAAACGTTAAATGAAGGTATTCGACTTTATTTGAAAGAGACTAACAGTATATAAAAAACAAAAGACCTCAGAGCGCGGTGGTATACATAGGTTTCCGCAATTGCGTATTTGCTTTTTCTGGACATGATATAAAATAAAACTAGTGCAATAGTATTTTTCTGACAACAAACAAAAAACTGCGCACCCAACAATATAATGGAAGTTTAATTTTGCCACAGTATGAGCGATTTTTGAAACCTTAAACAACACTGCTCAGTGTTTTTTTTGTTATAGACTATAGGAATATCACTGTTCGCAAGTTTTAAATGAATGATAATGTTTTATACTATGAGAGCGTACTCACAAAATAGAACGTAGAACACTAGAATAACAGCAGAAACCGTCCAATGGGCTTTATTGACTCCGGAATAGAGTTATATGCAGCAAATTACTCTAACATAACAAAACATGTTAACCTGTTTGGCGAGCCCAACAAACAATACAATAATGCAAGAAATGAAATAAAGAGTGCAGATATTCTGCATAGATAACTTTAATAACTGATTATAACTGATTAGTTTGTTTAGCATTTTAATGTTTTGAATAGCAGTGTTTATGGTTAAAGGGAACAGTTTTGAGGATGTTGGTTAGTTCTGTTGGTAGACACTCCGAACATCGGACGCTATTTCTATACAGTCTCTCCTATAGGATGGCCTCCAAGCCTCTAGCGCGGACCTTAGGCTAGAGAACATATGATAGAGTATACTGTAAAAGAGAGAGCGCATACATTCAAATGGTCAGAGTAACATTATAGATTGTGAATAACAAAGAGAAGACTGATTTGTAAACGACCTCGTTCGACCCCGAACAGACGGCGGTCACTGCTAAGCACGTGGAGCTACAAAAGACCAGAAGCCATGGAATGAAGGTAGAAAACTTGTAGGTTTTTTAAACTTCTTCTATTTAAAAATAGTTTAGCACATAATTTGAAATGTAAATTTTGTTTCCTTTCCCAACAAAACTAATCATTAACTATGTCATTAAGTAAACCAAATATATAATATATAAAGTACATCCGGGAAAATAAAAGTTAAAACCATATTTCACAAACAATACATAAAATACTCTTTAATTCTAAGAATGAATGAGAGCTAACGTTTAGTTGTGTTTTGAGGTTACCAGAACAGCTTGTGTGGTCTCCTCTAAATGTGGATTTAAAGCAGATGCAGAGAACATTTGACGAATGAGTATTGTTTATACGGAGAGCTATGACATTATGCAGAAGTGATCATCTTACCGATATATGGCAAATATATAAATAAATATACATAAAGTGGTCAAAGACTATAGTATTATGGGAGAAGTGGATACACTAGAAGCTTAAATCACAGAAATTGAAGAAGACAAAGTGATTTTTAGAGTTCACCCGTTGAAGAAGAAAAGTCAAAACCATAAAGGTAAACTGAATTAATTTGATTAAGATTTGTTGTTAAATAACTTCAAAGTGATTCTCTAACAAGAAAAACAACAAACTGCACTCAGATACAAATTAAGTTACTACAATTTCTAAGCTAAAATGTATTCATTGTATTAAATCATGTAACTAAATTTGCCACAGCATGATAGGAGTTCTTTAATTGTGATAATCCTCACGCGGAACTTCCGATTCCTCGTTTCCGTAAAATAGACCGGAATCATAATCATTTTATTTGTTTAACATTGTCTAACACACCTGGCAATGTATCCAGTCTGATTGTCAACAAAGACAAACGAGAAGACAGAAGTAGAAATAACAGTCTGCTCTAGGCTCTTGCTAAATCCCGAAACATCATTTCAGATGTTTCAATAGGATATGCAAATTCGAAATGTTTAGCTTTTCACTCTAAAACTTATTAAACGTTCAGAATATTAAGTTTTTGGAAATCAATCAATGCCCCGCTCAAATTACAAAGAGGAAAACATTACTATTTTTTTGGGTTTGTTTGCCGAGCTATTCATTGTCAGCGACGAGTTGTCATTGGAGAGCCTGGAATCTCAATAAACGTTTGATAATCCTGTATATTCGATTAAAGAACGTTTTGTCAATATATGGAAGATATATACTAGTTTACAAACAAATAAATAAGGTGTGACTGAAAATTGTTAAAACATTATTTAAGGCAAGTTTTCGTAATAAACATAATATGCAGACATCTCATCGGGCCGGGCCGGGCCCGGGCCGGGCCGGGCTTTGGAAAAAGTTGGCGGCCCGGCCCGGCCCGGCCCGATCGGGCTTTTCACAAAAACCTCATAACAATTTTTTTGACTTTTCACAATTTTTCAACAAAATTTTTAGTAAAATATGAAAAATATGCAAAACTTGTATAAAAATATGAAAAAAAAT
>JAQGAV010000033.1:0-64121 GCA_034691345.1 Phasmarhabditis papillosa | reverse complement strand
TAATTATTTTTTGCTTTGGAACAAGAAATGCCATTTTGCACTATATTTCATTACATAGAACAAATTTCCGAAAACTTTTTTTTCCATCAGATTCAGCGTAGACGAATTACTAATAAAAAATGTCTACATTCTAGAAAAGGTTTGATTTTGATGAAAAAAATAAACTTTTACTCGATTTCTGTAATTCATTGAAAACCCATGTCTAGGTACCTTTAAGAATGGACATAGAAAGGGCTAACTAAGTAATAATACAGATTTTAATACAAAGATTGTTCTTATTCAAATCATCACAACCTGTTAGACTTCTATTGAGCATATTGGGAGCATTTGTCTAGTCTTTAGACGTCCAAATCTATATTTCTCTCTTTAAAAGACTTAGTTTAAGTCTTTTATAAACTTATTACAACATAATACATTACTTACTATTAACTGGTAGGGAGGTCTGTCCCTTCAAAGACGACTACCTTCATTCTTCTTCACCGACAATGCTACCGTACACCTTGCGCGCCACTTCTCTTCTTGGGAGGTCTAGCTCTCCAACTAGGATAACTCTATATCATTCATTTACTTCCATACAATGAACTTTGCTGTACATTTTTCTTATCTTTCGTCATAAATTCGTTTACAAATTCAGCCTTTTGACATTTTAAAACTAACTCCTGGTGGATATATTAAAGAAGTATGGCGACGCAAGCAAATGGAATTTAAAAATAATTCTGTTAAGCTTATTTTATCTATCTATTAAGCGGCAGGTTGGTGACAGGTGTTTTCGATTATTACGTAGCGCCAGTTAGCTGGTCATTGGCAAGTCGCCACCCGGACAGAATAACCGACACCCCGGTTATTTAAAGATCCTGCGCCGCAATTAATTAGATTCCGACGTAACAGAGTTGCGAACAATTTGACGTAGAAAATGAACGAAGTGTACAAAGAACAAGCAACATAATATACAAGAATATGCTGAAAAGCCTATTAGATAGTTGAAATTCATCTGTGCCTTTTATGTGACTGTTACAGTAAACTAGAAATAATAATAAGTGCATCCTTGTCCAAATACCTATTGGATAAAGTATTTAAATTATTAAAGTATTTTATTTCCTGTATTACTCGTATCACACAATAGCTGTAGATTTCTTCGAGGCAGGGTTTCGGCCATTCATTCCGTAATCTTCTGAGCAAAGACGGCTCCTTCCAAACATTCAATCTTCGGGAGCACGAAACATGGAATAAATCAAGTGCTGGTTTCTATTGGATAAATAACTATTGGATACTCATGACTAACTACTCCAGCAGAATCGGTTGCTGAACATAAATTCCATTTCAGTAACGGTACAATATATATTCTAACCTCTCAAGAATGAGAATAATATATATGCCCTGTGCATACCACCGGTCTCTTTATTAATTTGACCCCCCATGTAGAATCATTTTATTCTGCTGACGTGTGCATCTTCTGCAGAGATGAAGGCAATTTGAACAATTTAGTTTAAGCGCCAAAACAAACTACAAACATTAGAATCACAGAACTAAGTCCAACTTTACTTAATACAAAGTATTTAAGTAAGTGTATTTTAATAATAAACCGTAATATTTATCTAAAACAAATCCGCTACGCAAAAATTTAAAAGTCAACTGATTAACACTTTTGCAAGTTTCGATACACTCTTCTCTTCATTTATGATCTTCTTCTCTTTCCTGATTGGTTCATTTCCGATTTTCGCAAAAATCGCTCGCGATATCCGCTAAACAGAGGGTAATCATCAGTTCTCACGCTAAAGTTACGTCAATATGACGTAGTAATAAAGGTATTCTACCGAGTATTAGTCATTTATAGTACTGTAGAATAACTTATTTTAGTACAATTATATACTTAACACCATCTTTTTGCAAAACTGGGTGTAAACTTATTACGTCGTATCATTGACATACCTATTTAATGGCGCCTAGCTAAACAATTTTCTAACCAGCATGCTGGCCGGCCCTACCGCACAGTTTTTACTTGTGTGAGATAATATTGGAGTTTATGAGTTCATATGTACTTGCTGCTACCTGCAGAAGTTACCTACCCTGACACATACAAACTCCGCCTATTTTGTCAACAAACCACGCCCATTTTTGATATTAAAGATTTATGTAGGTATTTAAGCAATAATTAAGTACATATATAAAAGAGTTACACTTTATAACTGCCTAGTATACGGTAGTCACCAACAGCAACATAAATACGCCAACGTTAACTTCAGGTGAGGTCCAAACAGAGCAAATAATATTAGTACTAATATACGGAAGCTGATTACTTTTTTCCTTTGTAACTCTTATAATGTTTAATGAAAACGAAATAGTCTTAGTTCTTGTTAGTTAAATTTCTGGAATCGCAACTTGAAATGATGATATCAGCCTGTTTCCTAAAAGATGCATAACTAAAATGGGTGGTCAGTCTAGGTAGAATAATAAAATGCAATCATATCAGACAGTTTTACCGCCCTCGACGATTAACCGAATTCTTCCGCCCCAAAAGTCTGTTTTATTAATTAAAACAGGTGCAGCTCATGTATTAAGAGAGCGAAAATACGTAGAAATTTACGTAAGTGTGGGTTTCAAAAACAAGTGGACCGCCCATAAAGTTAATATAAAGCCCTTTTTTATTAGTTTATTTTTTTAAATTATCATATACCAGTGGTATACACTGATTTTATTTTACGGTTCTTCGCGGAAACGGAAAAGTAACGGCAAAACTACGCTGTTATAGGGAGGTTCTTCGTTTACTAGGAAAATAATAATTGCAATTTGTATATTCTTTATCGTTGCCTATATTTTACGACTGCGGTGGATATCGTCACCCCCCCCCCCTTTCCACCTACACTTCATTTAACTGCTCTTTGATTTGCAGACTTCACAAATCGAATATCCGTATATAATGTTGCCTCATCTTGATATACCTAGGATAGGACTATCAGAAAAAAACAAATACAAAGCGCTTTGTGCAGTAACTAACTAACGATATAGTAATATAAGCTATTATAACTATTAAAGAGGACCACCTTGGAAATAAAGTACCAGCTGGTCTTGTGGGCGCTGTGGGGGTGGTTTCTTCCGCTCCGCTTGGGCTTAAACTGGGCGAACTTCCTTTGAAAAGTCACTGAGACCACCAGCGACGCAACAAAATACATCATTTTACCTGCTCATTTCAAACAGCATCCTTGCTCTTTGAGTATTCTTACTTTTTTGTTCTTCTTTCATCCCACATATTTGTGAATTGGACTTCCCAATAAGGAAACCCCGCTTGTTTAGCGAGCTTCAAATGTATGAATGATTTGATTTGTCATTCTAATTACGTTCATTTTTCTCTGAGCTATTGCTCTTTTAGGTATTCATCTTGTCAGACCCGTTGAGCCTATTACCTATTACGCTTTCACCTGTTGAAAAGTAGTTCAAACGATAAATATATTAATATTAGGTACTGCAATAACTAAATAGAAATGTATGACAAGTTATTAAAGTCTAAAAAAGATTATACAGATGTTATTGATGCCTACTTTGTAATTATGGTAATTCTACTGACAATCAGTAACCTTCTATTAAAGAATAGTAGAGACCAACTACTATTTTATAATATTTCTAACTGACGATAATGTAACTTGGAAAGAGACTTTTAAAATAGTTAAATATTGGTACAGAATGATTATTATTCTAACTTGTATAACAATACTGAATCTCCTTTCTATACAGTAACCATGATCAGAGACCTTCGTTCCCCCAACCCGGGCTTCCGTTCTCCGATTACGAATTCCGAGAGTGACATTGTCTGCGAGAATGCGGCATCTGCTACCGTTTCCGGTGGCAGGCTTTGCGTCAACACAGTCATGCTGGCGCTTATCGTGTGCTGTTCGCCTTCGCCCCAGAACAACACGAAATTGCTGAAAAGGGGGGGGGGGGAATTCTAGATAAGAGATGGACGTAGCTGACGTACATTGGAGGCGCAAGAATGTCCGGCTCCTTATGGAGGCGAGAATAGCGTCAGTGGAATGTGTAGGCGCATTTGCGGGCAAATGGGGATACCCCCCCCCCCCCCCCCATCAAGAATATAGGGTCCTAATATATAGGTTCCACTAATAGAAAATGTTAATACAGTTAGGTAACATTTCTACTATTTGGTAAAAAAACAACTATTATTGTTACCCTCAGTAGGTTCATCTAACATCTTTATGTAAAAGACTTCAATATTGCTAAACAATAACATTGTTAGTAACTGCCTATATATTTTACGCTACCCTTTACACTTATTATTTACCAAACTCTCACGAATTCCGTTTGCTATCATCTTTTTGCAGTCTTTCTTTTCGCTTACTGTATTTAGTCTCATATCAACTACTTAGCACGCTGAAGATCACCCAGAAGTTACAGTATTTATGCATTAATAACAAGTGTTTATAAATGACTGATTTATTAAGTAGATCAACAACAATGAAGTTATATTAGTACACTTTCACATCTTGAATCAAAAGTTTTCGAGTAATTGGTTATCTCGTAAATAGTTATTTTGTAAGTGATAAGAATGATTTGATGTGCTGTACGTAAGGCGGGGGCTTTGCTATCTAGGCTTGTATCGGGTACTATATAATAAACACAGAAAACAGAAACAAGTCATGATCCAATTCATTTGCTTATCTAAAACACTATTCATTTGAGCTGAATTGGTTTTGCGCCGGTTTCTTAGCTCAAATAAAAGATATTCCGCTCTAAAATCATTCTATAAATTATATATTTATAATAAACTTTATAATAGACATTATAATACATCTTATGAGATACACTAATTATTAGATGTTTTCTTATTTTTGTAGTTTAAACCACCCAGTCATAAGAATCGAGACTCTTTCATTTCAGACGAATTCTCTTGATTTTGTTCATGGTTTTCGGCTATTCAATTGAAGCTCAACCACATCTTAACTGGACCTCCAACGAACAGTTTGCGGTAGGTGCTCTTTCTTTTATATAGTAGACTTTGCAGACTAGACCACATTGCTGCATTGGAGAGAAAGAACCTCTACCAGCAATTCCGGGTAGTCTATTCATGTCTACTACAAAATATTTGTCTCTTTTTTTATTTAAAGATAACTATTATTTTATCTGAAATGACTCACAAACTATTTTACAATCAGTAACTTATGTAATCTATAAGGATGCTGACTCAATAATCCGGACCTTATTAGTCAAATATAAATTGCTTACAAATGTATTCACAGACAGTTCATACAATCATATCCTATTTCCTACCTCCGGAAATGATTTCTCGGTCTCGGCACGAACAGCTAGCCGGCTCCTGGACCACCTCTGACGTAAAGTCTCTTATCTTCGATTGCTTAGACTAAAACTGCTGCAAATGCCAAAGTTGGCAGATGGAAACCGCAAAATCGGGCAGGAAAATGTAAAAGTAGCCCTAAATACCATGCGAAATTATTATTAAAATGGCAGAACTGCCCTTTTAAGGTGGGATATTTTAGTAAAAAGAAGCCGCGCTTAGATGTCAAGACTTCCGAATCAAAATTTGCATACGATTCGATGTTTTTGCCGGATTTAGTAGCTTTTAAATATTAAGAAATCTTCGCAATTTTAAGAAAACTCATATTTTCATATTTGTCGGGTTCAATCTGACTTTTGCAAAAAGTTATCTAGCTACCTCCGTCACAGATTATTGTGTCTAGAGCTTCTCAATTATATCATTAAACTGTGTTTTCGCAAAGTTAAGAAGAATCATTTAAAATCAAGTTTATTTAGAACCCTCATAGCTTTATCTAAATATTCTTAAAGTCTTACTTTAGGTCAATCTCACTAAGGATTTTGCACAGTTCAGTCCATCATCAACTAGCGTGAGTATAAAAGTATTTAAAAGTAATAAAGTTATAACCTAACTAATAATAATAATAATAATAATAATAAATATATGTATATTATTTAAGAGTCTGGAGTCGGAAAGAGAAGCCCTGGATGTGATCATGGACGATCTCGTCTCTTCCTTCCAACATTCATCCCAATCACCTTCAACTAGCTCTTGTAAGCTCATTTAAACTATTTTAATAATAATTTAACACAAATTTAAACTCGCAGTTAACTCACTTGGCGGCATTTAATTATTACGTAGTTAATAAGACACTTACTGGTGTGGTTCTCTCACAAATTTAAATGAAAACTGATTTTTACAAATCGTCTTTTGAGGTCTAATTATTTAAATCTTTTATAGTCAATTTGTTCTATAGTGAAACCTAATTCGTAGTTGAGAATCTTTTTGCTTTCTACGGTGTTTTCTTCGTGGGAAACATACCGTATTCGCTAGCTAGACCACCCACTTTGCTGCTGTTCACGCGGTTTTCTCACCGTGCGAACTGCAGTACTAACATTACATTCATACAACTAATTTTGCTCCTCAAATACAACTTTACTTCAAAACTATTTTATTTCTTACTAAAATTTAATTTATTTTCGATACTACCAAAAAATGAAACTGCTTTCAAATCAAACAAGTTTTTCTTCTATTCAAAAGGAAAATGTTGTAGTTAGTAATTTCCGCGAAGTACGTAACAAATGGCATTTTGTTAGACGGTGGTCTATAGATTTAGTCACCGCGTAAGCTAAACACCGCCGTAGCGCTGCTGTCTACCGAAATAAACCATGTTGCTAAATAGAGCTCTAAGAAGGTGCGAAAGTTATACTATAAATCAAGTTATTTAACTAATATTTTTATTTTCATTGAACCGAAAAGTATACAGCTTTTGCATGGAATATATTTTTAGCTCCTCACTGTTCGCGGAAAGGTTCTCAGGAGACTGAAGATACTGAATTGGAAAGGCTACTTCACGATTTCTTACAGGTAGGTATTATATTATATATTATATTATTGTTCTTATACATTGCGGGATTGTTCTTCTGTTGTTGCATTAATCTTTTGCTTGCGTAGCTGAGAAGCCATACGATGCCACCTTCAAGCAATTACAAAACAATATTTAATAAGTTATGAGGGTGGCGTCGAAGGCTAACTCCTAAAGGGATATTCAAAATGAAATAACTGACAAGGTGGTCCTCTATAGATAGTGGATATTGTCATTTGTGAACAGACCTACCCTCAAGACAATAACTTCTTTCTTCTTTATATTATTTTCTCTATATCTTTCTTTTTCCTTGTTTGAATTGTGTTAGCTATTTTTTGTGAGTTAGTCATCTTGTGCATGCAGGGTACATGGCTGACTAATCCTGCTGCCTACTAGGTTACAAACAACAAAAACTGTTACAACACTCTTAAATAATATATATATATTAAGTAAGACAAGAAAACTACATTAAATTAATTAAAGTATAAATATATTACTCCACGGTTTAAAGAGCTCTAAGAAAATAGAATTATCGACATTCGATACGTTTTACGGAAAACTTTTGTAAAAGTTAGTATTAGAAGAGATCCTTTTTCTATTTCCCTATTTAAGGAAGTTATTTACACACTGTGTACGTAGCCTAGTGAGGTATCCGTATTTTTAGATCTGTCAAACGGACCAAAAAACAACTTTAGCTAACATCTTAATGGCAATTCTGAGACCTCACATTGTTTAGTGCTATTTTGTTAGTATGCTACTTGGTTAGCTGTTTTCTACTTGGGTGTTTCGTCAGAGTCGATATACAGTATACCTCGCTGGCTAACCGTCCACTACCCCGTTGTCCCGCCCCCTTTGTCCAAAATGAGACTATCTCTCAACAACACTATTTTATATATAAACTTTAGACTGTTTTGCTATTATTGTCAGTACATTTAACATTTATCCTAACGGGTTTCCGCATACTAAATTATTTTTGGTACATACAGGAGTCAATGTACTTTTTATGACTGAAGGCTGCTTCTTCAAATACTCATTCTACTTTAACTATCTCATTTATGATGTACAAACTTGGATTTAATCTTATTGGGTTGTGCACAATTTTCCACGTTTTGCACTTTATTCCCCGATAATGTTAAGTCCTAATGACGTAATTCTTATAATGAGCTCAAATATCTTAATCTTAAACAATTTGTTTATAGACATATAGATTCTCTTATCATATATAACTACAAGTACAATTAATATGAATCCGACGGTATGCAACCATATTCTCTTTTTTACTAAAAGCAGCAATATTAAAACTGAATAACAAACCGCGAAGCAAAGTGTTATAGTTCACTTGCAATATATTTAATAGACCTCACACGATCTTTTCTTTACAGAGTCACAACCAACCCAGTTCGGAACCCACAACTACAGAAGATACACCCTCTACATCTCAGGTATGTGACGGTTAAATAGTTTAAATAGACCACCGGGTAACTATATTCTTCAAGTTTAAATATATTTTGTCTGTAACCTAGTGACCTACAATTCCTCTCAGAACTAGTTTCTTCTTCTTTTTTTGCTGTGACTTAACTGTAATGACTAAGATAGCGACAAAGTCAGTATATGTTAAGAAGTCGCCGCAGAGTAGCGAGGTACTCGCAACACACCGCGCTCTATGGATAACCGAACACCCTAGACGAATATGTTGCTCTCTGCTATTCAATGAGAATGACATTTCATCAACAACGGAAAATAATAACACAAAGACAATAAAAAGAAAAATGTAATTCTTATAGAGGGCTAAATGGTAGATTATAACTGTTATACTAGTTAGTATATATATAATTATATAAATATATGAATAATCTATTCTAAAATAGTGTTACTAACTGACGTTCATCTTCTTAGACGTCTTGTTTTGCTACTAACATTCTATTTCGTCATATAAATCATTCGCATTGCTTCTATTCATATTTTCCATTGTATACCTATGCTGAAGCTAATCCGGCCCACAGTATACCTGCCTCCAGCCCCCTGCGATAGATAATCCTTAATTTATTAGATACTCACTCTCTTATTACCTATATATATCAAATATACATAGACTATTTAGCTAGTTCTTAGTCTGAATACATCTTAGTATAAACCATAGTAGTAATAAGTAATATACTTTGCTATTTAAGTAAGATACCGCGCCTTACAGACAGTTAATACTTGTACATCTCCACCCATAGAGTTTATTATATTAGAAAGAAATTGCTTAGAACTCTATTTATATGCTGATAAATTGACTTTTAGTTAAGCCTGCTGATATTTCATGCCTTAAGCGACCTTTTTGAGACTTCGCATTTGACTATAAAGGTCTCTGTTTAGAGTTAATGAGCTTAAATTGCATCATTCAATGAACAATTCAGAACTTTGCTAATTCCAAATGTATATTTTAACTTTATAAAGATTAAATATAATGAATCGCCGGTACAGAAAATTTACTTTTCTTAAGTTTCCTAACCCAATTTGTATACATATAAGAGATGTTTCAAACTGTTTGTATATTTAGAACGTGAATAACTACCTCAGCAAGATGGATCAATCAACGGATATTCACATTAAACAGGAGCCCTTTCCCGGTTTGACTAACAGGCCCCCTCCAGGAGCTGCTTACGATTTCCTACCACCCGGATATCCAATGGGATTCATGGGGTTCGTTAAATAATAAAACTTCTAAAACTTATCGAATGAACATAGTTTTACGAAAATAAAGAAAATGACTAAATCAGATATATTATTATATTTTTAGTCTCAACCAACCATTACCGTGTGAATTTATGCCGCAGCCTAGCTTGGTTCCCCCTCCAAGCATGTTTGCACAACAGGGATTTCTGTATCCTCCAACAACCCATCAGTTCTCAACTACAGACTCCAGACGGGGCTCCCAAGGCACAACCAGGTTAGGCTTTATCTAAATTGATAAAAGCTGGGTACATTCTGAAGCTTTAATTGTAATTTAACTGAGAAAAGAGTAATGTGTTAAGTAATGCTATTCTTGTTATATTTCCCGGTTAATGTAAAGTTATATAAATATATAGTTTATAGGAGTTCTAGTTAAACATAATATAAATTATATTTAGTTTCAGCTTCAGTTCCAATTGTACATCTCATAATGGCAGTCCCTCACCCCATCCTGTACAGCATTCTGCTTCTTTTGTTGCTCCTTCTATACAAGCATCCGCCTTCAATGCACAACAATTTCTTAGAATGGGGTAGGTAACCAATAATAAGCTAGTACCGTAATAGTCACATAAAAACCTAAAATGACCTTTGAATTATTACTTTTTAAGTTGAAGGGAATGTAAGCTATTAAGCAACAATCATATAAAAATGTCTTAATTATAAGTATTTATCAATTTGTAATCTTTGTTTTAGTATGTTCAATACTGACTTTTCGAGTTCCGTTCAGTCAAACATTCAAAATGAAGATGACGCCGATAAGTTATGTGCAGTATGTAACGACAGGGCTATATGTCTACATTATGGAGCTAGAACCTGCGAAGGGTGCAAGGGATTCTTTAAGGTAATTAGACCACCCAGTATAATATTTATGTATTTATATTACAGAGGACAGTGCAGAAGAAGTCTAAGTATGTATGTGCCGGTACTAGAAATTGTCCCATTGACAAAAGATACCGTAGTCGATGTCAATATTGTAGATTTCAAAAGTGTATTGCAGTTGGAATGGTTAAAGAAAGTAAGTAATATAAATAAATATATATTATATTATCTATATATAATTCATAATATTATATGTATTTAGTAGTTCGACACGGTTCTCTATCTGGTCGTAGAGGTCGTCTTTCATCTAAAACAAAGACTTGTCGTTCGGATGATCAACCTAGCCCTCCACTGCCTTTATTAGGATTAATTGTCAGGGCACACGATAACTGCAAACCAAACATTATGAATACTACTATGTTTGTAAGTTTATTCATATAATACTTTCTTTTACCTAAATAAATTTATTAAAAACTAAATAATACAAGATAATCTATAGTATAAAAATATTTTATTTAATATGAATGTTTCAGCCATCGTTAAGTGAGGCACAAATGGTGAATCTGTTGGATACAGAATTCCAGTATATAAATGCATTTCTACACTCATTACCTCAGATAGGTGAACTCTCGGCTAATGATGTAGCTATTCTTATGGCTAGATCATTCTTCCCTATTCTAGCAGTAAGACATTGTAATCGGTTAGTATTAATAATTATAATAATTAAGTTATTTAAAGTATTTATAGATTCCGAGATGGCAGTCTCACTTTTGACGGGGGCGAACAAGTCCCATTGGCAGGCATTCCCGAACCTTTCACAAGGTTCTTTCATACTATACTTGAAGAGGTATGTATAATTTAAGAATGAATTTAATACTTATTTATTATTTTACTATAATATATTAATATATAATTTCAGGCCTCCTCGTTCCAAGGTTTAGTTGATTGGGAGCCACAAAGTTACTGTACATTGCAGGCAATGCTGTTCTTGGCAGGAAACACACCTGGTGAGTTGAAAATGAGAATATTGATTAACAATTTCTACTTTTAAATATGAATAAATTAGTTATTAGTTTTCAGAAGAGAAAGTAATAGACAATCAGATAGATTAGTTGATATTTGCAATATATATATATATATATATATAATAGAATACTATAATTGTTGTCACTAAGAAAAGTTAATATGGATATAACTCTTGTTAAAGATATTATTTATAGAGAATAATCCATTAGGTCTTGGTGACCGGGGTTCTATAGATAAAGTACAGAGTACTATAGTTAATGCCTTAAAAGATCATTGTGCAACAGCTCCACCTAATAAACTTGCCAAGATTGTTCAACAGGTATGCTAATAAAACAACGTTTAAAGTAGAGTTAGATAGTTTTGTTTATAATCTTTATTAATATAACTAATATTAATTTGTTAGGAATAAAACTTTATATTTAGATCGATAAATTCGATAGTTTCCATGAAATGGGTACCCATATGATAGAGGCTTGTGCTGCAATGAACATCAGACTACCCACCTCACTGTTAACTGTTTGTCAGGTACATATTATATATATACCTCAATTTATACTTCCTAATACCTCTAGAAGAAAATTAAAAGCATTTCTCTGTTAAATTTTTAAGAATGCTAGTTTTAGGTGTCACGAATTCCCCTTCGTACACAGGACCTGACAGCTGGTTCAATTGGATTCAATCTGTTCAGTTAAGTAACAAAGAAGACCTCACACTAACTTTATAAACCGCAGTGTCTTAGTTCTAAGACTCACTAACCACCATGCTTGTTTTCTCTATTCTATCCCAGTGACGTCATAAAATACGCAAACTAAAACAAGCATACGGTAGTTCGTGACATTTTCTCTGTGACGACAAGTCTTCAGTTACTCATTCCTTCTTTAGGAATTACTCTTCTCTGAGTTTGTAACAAATTACAATTCTATCGAATTGATTCGTAATTTCTATGAAAATCTTAACTAATTGGGGGGTCTAATATACAAATTAAAAGTACAGTCTTAACTAAAGTAAAAACTTAACTGAATATATTATTTTTATAAGTAATTGATTATATATTTACTATTCTTTAAGCGTTTGCCGGTTTATTCGTGTTTAGTGCATAATGTTTATACTGAATGTCATATGTTTTATGCAATACTTGAGACTATTAAATTACTTTACTTATTTTTGAGTATTCATATGTATTGCATATAAAGTTATGTTAATAGAACTTACATTTGTATAATGCTATATTATATTATATAGTTCTATTAACATATTAATCTATATCTCAAACTTATCTCAGGAGTATTGTCCGAGAATAGCATTTACTGTTAGTACGCCCAGTGTATTGTGCAATTATATATATATATATATATATATATTCTTCTAATTCATTTATTGTTTTTATATTTTTCCTTATTTGACGTTCTTCCTTTAAACTTTTATGTTTTACAACTGTTTAATAAACTTTATGGAAGCTCCCCGTTTATGGATCCGTTCAGTTATAATGAAAATATTATTTTTATAACTAATTAAATGCAAATTGTTTTCTAAGGTTGACCGTTATATAGCTAAACTCCTCCTTTATACCTGTGCGGTGGTTGCTAATAGTGTTAACTGTCAGGTAGAGCACCGCCCATATAATTGTGACCATGTTGCACTAAACAATAACATGCAATGAATATACACAACTGAGTATTCTGATAAACATATTATAACTATTATCTTTATGAATACAAGAAAGTTAGACAACAATTAGATAAGACTAGTGTAAAATGTCGCAATAACATAGTCTGTAACATGACAATTCAAATAAAAGTGATAATAGCTGTAATTTTGAAATTTCCCAAACTATATGGAATTTGATTAGTAATATACCTCAGTCTACGTCAAAACAGTTAAATTGGCATTATTATAATATTTTATGATATATTGGCAGGCTACAAAAGTATGGAGTGTCTTATGAAGTGCAACACGATTAATTACTTGATTATGAACCCGGAAAGCGTCAAGCCGCCCACTACAAAGCGCGTTTCTAGTGATATCGTCATTTTAGCTTACATTTAAAAACTAATAAAGATAAGAAGAAAACTGAGGCAGAATTAAAGAACAAAAAGCTCGCTGATTTTAACGAATATGCGTTTAGTTTCTCTGTTTCTATTTACCTTTTTCATCGTTGGTGGTAAGTAAAAAGATTTATTTTTACAACAGTAACATCTAACTTAAAAGACTGAGTATCTTAGTTTTACTAACGGTTTACATAAATAAGTCAACTGAAATAAAATATAAATGAGAAACTAATAAAAATATATTCACTTAACTAAAGAACCTTCTGCAGCAATTGAGCTAAATATATCCAACAGTAAAAATAAGAGTTATTATAATGTTATAATAATATAGTTAATTGCGAAGGTAAAAGTCAAGATGCCTCCTGGTGCCCCTATCAAACTCCTGTCTATGGATGTCATAGCACTAGTCTATTTGTACTAGATGCAACTACTAATATGAAGAGAAAACAAGTTGATCAGGTATTCAATTAGTTAAATAATTATATATGACATACTAGCTAGACATTCAGTTTATTAAATAGAGTAACGCCTATTTATTTTCAAACCTTTCATGAACTCTATTTTATCTTAACTTGTCACGCCATAACTATGGTATTATTTCTTTTTTTATAATATTAAAATATTAAACAAGGTATTATAACTTATAATATAATTTATAAGTTGAATGGTGATCTCTCATTTTTATATACTAGTAATAGCTTGTGTTCTTTGTTTCGGTCTAACCTTTTACTTTACTAATTGATAGATAATTGCCGGACATTTATTCACTTAAAAGAACATGAAAATGATAAGAGATACCGGGAAACATAAGATAATATTAATGTCAACATAATACAAGTGTTTAAATAATTGTAAATAAAATAACTAAAAAGAGTATGGTCGGCCTCTTTCCATAAAAAAGGTATAGGGGACGGGCCGGCTCGAGAAATTACGACCACGGGTGGCAGACCCTTTCCCACTCACAGTAGAACAAACTTATAATACATTAAGGTTTATAGTAAATAATTATATTAAGTTAGCATAGCGTTTTTTAGGAATTCGAATTTGTAAGAGAATCTATTCTACCGGGTCTATCTTTTCCACAACAGAATGTAGCATTTATGTCATATGGAGACGGACAGGACTCAAATCCTCTAGCTAGTAACTATATTCAGGTATTAATTAATTATATATACAAGTCTTGTTACTGTATGGATGCAGTTAATTATTTATTTCCAGTATCGTATAGATCGCTTATGTGAAATCTTAGATACGCTGGGTAGTACATTTCTGTCATGCTTGTTAAATTGTTTGCAGTTATAGACAATTAAACAATTGGTTAGCAATTGAAATTAAAACAATAAAAAGAAGTATATCATCATAAATTACCAATATAACAATATTATTTAAAGTATATTTAAAGGCGTGTGCTCAGTTGTATAACATAATGGATATGGAAGAAAGTGAGAGTCCACAATCAACTACTTTAATTTCGTAAGTATTATTGAGAGAACAAGTAACCGGTTATCTATAGCTTAAATAGTTTACCGACAATAGAAATAGTTGTAACTATTTAAAGTTAAAGTAAATATCAATCGCAAACGTTATTTTTCACTTTAAACCAATGCTTGCAGAATATAACGAAATTTCGCTTATATATAGTTTCAAAGAATACAAAAATAATGCTGTTAATTTAGTATCAACATTTGGTTTTATTATAACGGCAATTTTATCATATTATAGACTGATTCTATACCTAGATATATAAAACCTTATTCAATTCTCGTTTAATAAAACCCATTACTCAAGTTGAAGTAAAAAACTAAATAAAATTGAATTTGTTTTTATTTACAGAGTACTGCAGGAAATCCACAGTAACTACCTCTCATATATAACTAAAGGAATGGAGATTGTTCTATTTTCTGCCACTACGTTAGTTTTATATATTTATATATAGATACTTAACAACTTATTATGTTTTAGAAGTTATTCTGATATATCTACCTCAAGCGCCTATATTGAGTCGAATATGCCTCATGTCAAGTTCACCGTTGTAGCATTATCAGGTATAATATCAGTTTTAAACTATTTTATATTAAAATAGTTAGCTCAAATGTATATTAGATGTACTTTCTAGGTTCATCTATTCTATGGACCTATTTTCCTGGTTATGTGATCCCTGTTAATATAACTGATCTTAGTGCTAATAGAAGATTAGCTAATTGTCTTCTTGGGAAGTCCTGCGGGTATTCAGACGATTGTAAGTTATACTTATAATAAAAAGTTTTGAAAAACAGTTATAATAAAAAGTAACTTGTTACGCAAACCGAACAAACAAAGCTATGTAACTACTTTATAGTAAGATACAGTTTCATAATAGATTAATACTTAATTAATCTGTATTAATATAGTGTGTTTTATACTATAGGACTTAATTTTTTATGCTTTAACAACAGTTCAATAATTATATCATATATAATTTATATGTTACGGAAATCAGATATGGTTCCTTTAGGTTATTCTCTCTACTCGACAGTAGCACCTACAACTAAACTGTCCACCCCGAAGAATATACAGACCACCATGAATGCAGTCACGGCAGGTAAACATTAATATAATATTCTATTTGTGTTATTTTATATAAGACGGCTAATTATAGAACTCGTTTAGTTCCTAACTACTCGAATACAAGTGAGGGTCCTAGTTGCATCTGTGACTATGGTACTTCTTGGAATGATGTTATGTTATTATTTGATTCTTCAGATGGAACAGGCAAAGAAGGACTCCAAGATGTAAGTATATACAAACTAAAATATATGAAATGACCTATTTAGATTACAAAATATAACTTTGGTATTTGTTAAACTAAAATACAAATACTACACTTTATTCCATTCATATAGTTTTTATAAATGGGAGTTTGTAGAGCAAGCTCTTGTCTTACAAGAATGTTTTATTCCATAAATTGTTAGATGTAATAGAGTACGACCATTTGAAGGTAGCGTAAATTGGAATGTTTAATTTTGCCTTTGGCTGCTTTGAATAAAAATTCATAAGCTAATTATAGTCGACAGACCAATCTCATGTAAGACTAGGCTGCTAATATTGCGTCTCCTGATAGTCATCAAAATGTGAAAAGTATTGCAATACCTTCAAACACATCTTTCCACATGAGCGTGTCTACAGTTTCCAAAAATACGAGATTTCTTCGCGGACTATAAATCCCTGTATTTAATAAGAATATTATATGTTTCAGCTATTATTCTATATGCAAACAACATTCAGTTGGTTTAATGTACAAAAAACAACCTATTCTGGACAGGTAACTGAAGGTTAGATATAAAATTAATAGAAGTATTCAGTTTTATACTCAAATTGGTATTATCACTTATGCGAGCGAGGCAATCGTCTTGGCACCCTTAGGATCCTTAGATTCCGCGGGCCTCATGAACATTACAAGTTTACCTTATTCAGAAGATGATGAAGCCAACCTAGAGGCGTAGGTTAACCGAATATGACAATTAATATTTACTTTAATTTTATTTGTTTTAATACCTAGGTTTCCTGTGGTGCAGTGGTGTTATAAAATAATAAATGGAAATTAGTAGATTGGGAGTTTTTTCTCCATAAGTGCATTCTTTCTAATCCAACACGGCTTTTCTCATGGATACTGCACTGTAATTCTAGCTTTCATATAGTCCATAACAAAAAAAAGACTGCAGTGAGCGGTGTTGTGTAAGATTTTGAAAATCGCTCGTTCTGTGGCAAAATTAATCTTCCATTATATGGTTCGATGGGCAATTTTTTGTTCGTTGTCGGAAAAATATTATTGAACTAGTTTTGTTTGTATCATGTCCAGAAAAAGCCAAATACCCAATTGCGGAAGCCGATGTATATCACAGCGCTCTGAGGTCTTTTGTTTGTTATAGACTACACAAACTATTTAAACTAAATAGTTTGTGTAGTCTGTATAAAATACATATTGAAAGAGTGTATCTCCTTTATGTTACTATATTGTTTAGAGCGATTAATCTAGCCGCCAATCAGTTGTCCACCGCTGCTC
The DNA here is from genome assembly GCA_034691345.1 of Phasmarhabditis papillosa. NCBI lineage: Eukaryota > Metazoa > Nematoda > Chromadorea > Rhabditida > Rhabditidae > Pellioditis > Pellioditis papillosa. Next base: position 46,602 of record JAQGAV010000033.1, on the reverse strand, counting down.
ATCGACCTAATTCAAGAAAAGTCATTGTTATATTTGCAACTTCTTATAAGTGAGCTACAATAATATTGTCTTAACAAACGCAATATATTACAGCCCCGCGGGAGCAAACGCACCTCAAAAAATAGCCAACAACTTCAAGAGCGATAACGGGATTATTATTGTATATGGTTAGTTAAATATAAAGTATTCCCGAAAAAGTAGACATTTAATTCCTGTTGTAAAGAGAAGCTATTCACGAAACAGATCTTTCACAACCTCTGGAACTGTAAAAATGATCCATATTCGGTAGAATCAAGTATGCACTGCATTTTTAAGTGTGGACATGTTAGAATTTACTTGTACGTTTTGTTAATTTCTGAAATTCTACGCCTCAAACACAAAAATAATGGAAAAATATAGCTTTACTGGGCTACAAATAATTGCTCTAATAGAATTAAAATGTTGTAAGATATCGGAAATTAACTTCAAACCATTAGCAATTATAAAAGTTTAAGATTATGTACAACAGCACAGTACACAAGTAACTGTATTAAAAGAAATAGCTTCTACTGGTTATTATGTAGTTAACCTTAATGACACAACTGGAATGGCTGTATCTGATAGACTATGTGATGGTTAGTTACTTATAATTAAAATATACTATAATATTGCTAATTATGTCAGTTATAGATAGAGACAGGGTCTTAGTTAAACTTATAAAACTATTTAAGAATAGAAACAAATTCTTTGAACTCTTATTTCGGACATATTAAACATTAATAAAACAGAGTTAACTATATTTGTTTGCAGCAAATTGTTTCTGTCCACCAAACTACACAGTTTACAAGTATAATAACCCTCCACCCAAAACTCCAGCCTTTGGTAAGCAAGTTATATTACTATGTAGTATATATATTATAGTTTAAATACTTTATTAATAATATATAATAAATATATTATTATCCAGGGTGTTATTATTCTTCTACTGCACAAGCTAATGAAGTTCTTGCTGGAACCAAGTGCAGTGGCATGAATGGTGGTTCTCTAGCCATTGCTCCCACCCTTGAGAAAACTCAATTCCTATCAAAACGTGGGTTTTCAGAAAAACGAAGGAGTATCAGAATGATAAAATAATTTCAATGAATGATTCAAATCAATTGAAAATATTTTCGACCACCCAACATCTTAATTTTAGAAATAGCAAGCTCAAGTTCAATGTGGCTGGGAATGACGTACGACTCGTTTTCTAACTCATTTAAATGGGTTGATGGGGAACCGGTAAGAAACATTTATTATCTTTAGTAAACGGTTATCTCACCGAAGAAAACATAATAAGTATAACAATTAAATGTCTCTATTCTAGTTTGAATCACGAAAAGCTAGAAGATAAATTGTTGCATTGTTTCGAATTTAGTAACATTATATATTGCAGAAATATTATTTTAAAGGACTATCTACTTCTTTAATATAGTTGTTTATAAGCCCTATTTAACGTTATTTATCATTTAGGTATCTAGTTACTATTCTCCTTGGTGTGGAGAACGTACTACTTCTACACAGAATTGTGTTGTCCTCTCTAACAATAATAATAATAATCAGTATTGTTGGAAACCCACTGATTGCAGACTTAGTTATCAATATATATGTCAACTACCACCATGTGATTCAACACATTATTGCAATCAACCAGAAGGCTTTATGAAGGCTTTATAACAACAATAAACATTAATTAATTAGCTTCTTTATTATTCTACAAAATATGACAAATAATTAACGAACATTCTTAGTCCGTGGTTCTGTTAAGTCTATTGCAAATGTCAAGTAGACAACAACTCATACAATACAGACCACACCTAATAGTATTGAGCTAAAATACAAAACTGGGAGTTTCGCAATAATGGTTACTAGTTTACTCTTACTTAATAAACAAATTAAACAAATATTTACATAGTTCATACAATTATAAAAAAGTATTTTATTTCCTGTATCACTTGTATCGCAATAATAGCAGATTTCTTCGAGGCAGGGTTTCGGCCATTGATTCCGGAATCTTCTGAGCAAAGACGGCTCCTTTCTAACATTTTGTCTCTGGGTGCACGAAATATGGGATAAGTAAGCTGTCGATTTCCCAAGTCTTCTGCCGCTACGGGGAGTCCAGCCTCAGATCCTCACATATTCAGAGACCGCTGCTCTAACCACTGGGCCAAAGCACCCATAATTATTCGTTTTTTTTATTCTGCAATAAGTTCTGCACCTATTTTCCCTTTGCTCGCTCTGTTTACCTATAAACCACACACTTTTGTCATCATTTTCCTATTTTCTTCGCCGGCGACTCTAGAACCACCCTGACTGATTATACACAATTTAGCTATTTCAAAATGTTCAAGGCATCGATGTTCACTAGTTGTGGCTCTAAATATCTCTAGATCACAAATCTATCTTTCTTTTTTGTTATCTTATCATTTTTATTATGAAATCGGTACGCAAGTTAAGTTGTTTATAAAGACACCGCGTTGCCACTTCCAACGATTCATTTACATATCAATTATCGGGACTATCACATTTGCCAACCAAACGTTTCCGAACTATTCCATTCCCATATGATAAATTTAATAGGTTAACAAATGAGATAGTCACGAATTATCTTTATATAGAATATATATATCTGCATTTAACAAACAATAATCTTAAATGCTTAGAGAATGTTTCTTAACTTTTTGCAAATATTACTTTTTTAGAATGGCTATTTGTCTGTCATGCGTGTTTACGTGGCTTGCCGTAGGTGCTGGCCTCTACTTCATTTACAACAAATTCTTTGCTAAGAGAAAGGTAAAATAAAATATTAGCATAGTTAGTGTCCAAAATTGTAACAATAACGCTGTTATATTTAGAAGTTATACAACACAGCTGCTAATATTATAGCTCGTAAAGGTTCTTTTCTTGTTATTTATCATACTAGAGTTGCGCGTTTGGGTTCGTTTTTTGTGAATAACTACAGGGAAATCGGATTGGTTTCAATTTTTCTGAGCTAATTGAACTACAATAGAATTAAGATAAATCCAAAACTCAGCTTAATAAGTCGTGTAAAACGGTTATTAAGAAACTAATGATAAGCTAGAGCAAACCTAAAAAAATAGAAACTATATTTCTCAACCAATTAAGCCCATTTTGAGAACGATCCTAAAGGCCCAACTCTAATTCTTATAAGTGTGATGATTGTTGTTCACAATGAAACATCACTGTTAAAATAGAATTACTCTTGCTAAACATTACAAAAACATAGATAAATAATATGAAAACATAAACAGGGCAAACAGTACATAATTGTAGCAAAACAGTGGGCTTCGAACAAAAAGTGATATTTAGTCATTTTTAGATGAAAACAGGCAAAATTGTTTATTTTCTTGAATCATTTGTATCACAATTTTACGTGGTTTAACTAAAAAAGCAACAAAAACTATAATAAATACTTGCAGTTAATTTCTGGTGATTACAAGAAGGATGTAGTGTATCTTCACCAGTTTCCGAGATCTAAGACTCTGCCAAATGTATCCCCATTCTGCCTTAAGATCGAAACATTCTTGCGTTTTAATAAGATAAACTATGAGGTAGGTATATTATATTTAAGACATGTAAATTAATATATAATAGCATAACTACTATTATATTATAGTGCGTATCTACAACTACTGGTCGTTCGAATCAAGGTCTGTTGCCCTATGTGATACACAATGGAGTACAATATGACGACTCTGAACTCATAATTGATAAACTCAGTAAACATTTTAATATTAAGGTAACCCATAATGTTTATTAGAACACTAATCTTTCATTCTATTAAGGGTCTTAATGGACGTCAAGAAGCTCTAGGACATGCCATTTCAAGATTAGCTGATAACCACATGTTCTAGTTAGTATTTAAATACAACTAGATTCAAAATAGTAAAACATTCTGTTAAGTAAAAACTGTTGGCTCATCAGACCACATTGTGAGAAAACTAACCGGGGATTGCGTACGAATAACATCAGAAAATAAAAATCCCTTTCACAGTTTAACAAAAAACCCTTTATAAATGTTGCTTTGTACATTCTATTTTGTTAAGTGTGTTCCTAAAGTACAAATTCCTCTCAGAAGAGGGTACTCTGTTTGTAACTGGAATGCTAAAGGATCTTAACTTACATCAGAAACTGCATCCAACCCTCTTTAACATATTGGTTACTGTCTTTACTGTTTTTCTCAGATATAAGGTAAGTAGGAGATATGGATATTATGTCACGGTGTACACAAATGGTTCTAACTGTCTAATGGGCCGCCAAGTGCGCCTAAAATAGGCAACAAAATAGTTTTTCAGCATAAAATGAGCAAAAGCTGCACTTTTCTTACAATATTACTATATTTAGATTCGTGGACGTATTTCTACAGCGCTCAGCATGTTCCCCGACGAAGACTTTAGTTCTCTTCTTAGAAAGGATCTAGATGCTGTCAGAGATATTCTCGGAGATCAGAAGTTCCTGTTTGGAGATACTCCTTCATCGGTAATAATTTCACAATAACTATTCAAGTTGTCCTCTGACCTTAAAAATTATTTTTGAACATCATTTTTCATTGGATCAGCTTATTCTGTTATTTACAGGCGGACTGCACTGTATTTGGTCAATTGGCTACAGTATACTATCTCCCCCATTCCACACATATGAAGAGAGTTATCGACCAACATTATCCAACGCTCAAGAAATATCTAGAAACTGTCAAGAGTGCCGTATTTGAAAAGGATTTCACTTTGTAATATTGCCTGACTATATTAGTTTCACAAATAAATATTTAATTTCATAACTATATTAGTTTCACAAATAAATATTTAATTTCATAACTATATTAGTTTCACAAATAAATATTTAATTTCATAAAAAGGAACGTTGTCTAAACTAGGTGTTGTTGTAGCGAATGATCATATAGCTATATGAATGACCTGTAGACCAACAATATGCTCGTCCTATTAGGAAATATAAACAAATGAAAACGATATTAGAAGGAAAGTTTGATATTAGCAAAAAAAAAGGTAAATTTATATTAGTACAACAATTAGTTTAAAGAATAATGGAACTATTTCGTTTATCCAATAAGTCTTCAACGAAATAGTTGCGATCAGTGGTTTATGCGGTTCTTGATATAGACTGTAGATTATTGTTGGATAGATATATATATATAGTAAACTACATTCTGGTTCTCCACGGAGCGCCAACGGAGACAATAGGATTAAAAGAATGTGCTCCATTTTAAACTTAAAGTTCAAAAGTTCAATTGTGAAAATCATTCGAAAAAAAAACTCAGTCGTACAGATTGAGCTATGACCTTTCCAATTATAATTAAATACACATAAATTTCTTGGTAAACTAATCCAGGTGAATTTCCCAATATAGTCTATTTAGATGTTGTATTTTCTTTGGATTCGAACCCGCGACCTCTCGCTCCATAGTACTGGGCTCAAAAATGACCGTCTATCAGGCAAACTCTATTTTCAGGCAAACTCTATTTTAACAAAAAAGACGGGAAATTCACTTCTGCGTGGCTGCTACGAATTTCCCCGCAGTAAAGCCCCTCCCTTAGCGTGAGGAGAAGGGCCCCCGCGGGGGGGGGCCCGACGACGAACAATAAAAAAACAATAAAAAGAACAATTTTTTGAAAAATAGAGTTTGCCTGAAAATAGAGTTCGCCTGAGTTTGCCTGAAAATAGAGTTTGCCTGATAGATGGCCCTCAAAAATATCCGCCCGGGCCGGATAACCACCTCAGTTTGTGTCCGGACTTGATTTAGTACCAGATTAAATTTTTATGCTTATGGATCCTGAAAATGTATAAATTCTGCGCGCCACTCAAAAAATTATGCGCAAATACCATTCTGACAACACACATATTTCGGTTAGCGGATCCGCGGAATCCCTTCGTTACTATTGTTTTATTACTATATATTTTATATCATTTCGCTATAGTGGTGCAGTGATTGCATCACTACTAGTTTCCACATATTCTAATTCATAATTTGATAAGGCCCTCCTCATTTACCCGATTTCGTTCTTTATAGCGAATTTTTATTCTGAATGTATACGGTGTTTCTAGGTAATGACTGATACCCTCACACCGGTACATCACCCGGAGCACAATCCGGAGGAGCAGGTAGATCAAAAGCGAAGCTAATTGATGAAATCATTTTTTTCAGGGTGGAATTTGGAGTACTTTGAAAAGTTTTGGGAAGCAACTTTTATTTTTCTACCTTATGAGCAGTGTCATCAAGGTTAGTAAAACTAGCTTTTAATAAAATGGGCAATTTGCAAAATAATAATAATTGCTCTGCAGCAACTTATTTCCTTTAGAGCTTCGTTGGAAAACCGACTAACAACAATGACGGGTCAGTGGTCGTCAGGGCAGCGTCGTCGTCTTCAAGAAACTTATTTCCAACTGGTCAATTATTTGATTTATACGTGTACCTAGATGAATCGGTATTTCTCTAAGGTGTACTCATTTACAAAAACTGTTTTTAGGCAGCTACATTTAATATGTTTAGTTCAAAAGAGAAGCTTTTTTGGAAACAGGAATACCTGAAATATGAAGATTGGTCATCTGGTCCAACGAATGTTAGTTTTCCCTACAAATGTCGAAATGTTGCATTTTTTAGGATGGAGTCTACCGATTGTGTCAAGATATACCCGCTACCGAGACTCTTCGAAATAATCAGTCAATGTTTTTGCATGTTTTCGTCTGCAAATCAGGAAGTTCACCTGATCCTGAAAATAAAAATTATGTGGCCAGCGAGGTAACCTCTCTCTAGAAAGTTCTCACTCATTTCAAAACATTTTAGATTATATATTCTGTAAAGCAATTGAATAGGTATAGAAAGAAGTTCTACAAGAAAACATCGAACTTGCTCACTGGTGCTAGCGAGCAAAGCCAGGAGGAGCTACAGAAAGCGGATATTATGCCATACGAAGTTTTAAGCTATTGGCATCCAAACATCACCATAAATATCGTCAACGATCAGACAGAATGGACTAAAGGTGGGATATATTGAGGGTTACCTAATTTTAAGTTGTAGGATCAATACCACCGCCCCTAGACCAAGCTGTGCACTTCGATCCATCTGGAAGGCACTATTATCCTGTTATAATGCTCAATAGTTATTGGAATTTGATGAGTGACTACCGTTTGCTCAATAAGACAGATCAGGTAGTAATATTCTTGTTTACGAACTTGTCGTCGTCACCTTCTAATTTTTATTCTTATTGCGAAATTGATACAGATATTTTTGTGCTTAAATAGATTGGCATAATGAATGGTAATTTTATAACTTGTATTTGGTTTAGAGTCTAGAATTATGTGTCACCTACCAGCCCATTTCCATGTTCAAATATCAACTCTATGCCAGCCAACAGGTTTCTATAGACTATTAAATAATCGTCTAATATACTTCTCTACTAGGTGCGGAGCAATTGGTCGTCATTTCTTGGAGCTTATCAAAATGATGCATCTGAAGACGACCAAGATACAATTAAACAAGCATTTCTCGAGACAAATCCTTATTTACTAGGTTGTCCTCTCATAATATTCTAATTATTTATATAGTATCTTAAGGGATCACTGTTATCGTATCAGTTTTGCATACAGTATTCGAGTTCCTTGCGTTCAAAAATGACGTCCAGTTTTGGAATTCAAGAAAAGATCTCGCTGGTTTATCTGTTCGAACAGTGCTGTTTAATATCTTCCAGGTATGTTCTCACCTTGCTTATCATGTAATAAAAATTTATATATTTTTTGCTTTTAGACCCTGATTGTTTTCTTATACATATGTGACAACGAAACAAACTTTGTTGTGAAGTGCTCAGTTGGGGTTGGCTTATTAATTGAATGCTGGAAAATTCCGAAGGTCTTAAATGTAGAGGTAATGCAGGAGGTTTATACTAGGTGGAAATTCTATCAATTCAGATTGACTACAATAATAAAGCGTTTGGTTTGATCCCGCATTTGAAGTTCACGGACAAGGGCAGCTATGTTGACAGTGAAACGAAGCTATACGACGAGGTATGCTCCCTAAGTTACTTTAGCAATATGTCATTTAGATTGCCTACATGTATTTGTCATGGCTCCTGTTTCCCCTTCTTGGTGGGTATGCTATATATTCTGTTCTCTACCTAGAACATCGTGGATGGTACTCATTCGTTCTGAGCATCATGTATGGATTTCTTCTTACCTTCGGATTTATTACAATGACGCCGCAGGTATAGCAGTTTTAACCTGTAGCGTATATTTTTGACATGTGCAAATTTCGAAAAATCATATTGACTCACGGTGCAATCATAATTCGCATAGATACCTTTTTTCAGCTGTTTATCAACTACAAATTGAAGTCTGTAGCTCACCTTCCATGGAGAATGTTAACTTACAAGTTCATCAATACCTTCATTGATGATCTGTTTGCCTTTGTCATAAGAATGCCAACACTCTACCGCATTGGTTGCTTTCGCGATGACATAATATTTCTAGTGAGTTGCGAGCCCTTTCGGCAGTATTGTCTTGATTCTAGATCTATCTTTATCAACGTTGGATCTACCGCGTGGACCCTAGCAGATTCAACGAATATGGAACGTCTCTCAAACGTGATGAACCATCTGGTACTTCAACGAATATCGATAGCGTAAGCAAAAAGAACGATTAACGTGTTTTTTATGCCATACTCAGCTTCTGAGTTGGGAAATTTTGTTCTGTTTAATACTAAGTTGTTGTTTTCTTGTGTTAATAAATTTATGAGTTGTTACCTTTTAACCAAGTAGCCCACTTTTACTTGATTCTTTAGGAGACCTAAAGAAAACCTACCGTTTTGTTGCTTATTTTGGTTCAGATATCATAAAGGAATGAATTACTTTAGTGGGTAGTCTTCATGAACGAGGTATTGTCTTTACGGATAATCACAAGAAAATTCGACTGCCTAATTATGAAAATGCTATATTTTTGTGTTGTTAGTAATGTTCCATTCGTTCGAACCTACATCACTAGCACACAACAACTTTAGTAACTCTACCGATTTTACCGGCACTAAACTATTTTAATATATGAACGCTAAACCCTTCGTTGACGTACTTACATTCGAGAACCTAATCTTTTTTCCAAATAAGAGGGCGCCAAAATACTGCGAACGGTTCCGGGTGATAAGAGAGTGACTTAATCATACGGACAACGATCTTTAGAGTTGAAAACTATTTTAATGTAATATGTAGGATGTTGTCGTTAGCACTATGTGGTGTTTATCCGATCACAGTTTACTATGTATCAGCTGGTTCTGAATTAAGTATAACTCAGGGATTTAAAAACTATTTCGAATGTGTAACGTAGCGTAGCTATGAGGATGTGAACTGTGGTGCCACGAGAGATAAGCGTGTCACAAAATAGGTGCTCTACAATGCTAAAATCTGTCCCAAAAATGAACCAAAAAAATGTGGAACGGACATATAGGCAATATTCAATGTTAATGTCAGTGGTCTGCGCATCACAATCTGATCGATTCAGAGTTACCAATAACTGATCGATTCAGAGTTACCAATAACTGATCGATTCAGAGTTACCAATAACTGATCGATTCAGAGTTACCAATCTTACATTCCATAAACCAAGACCAGGTCAGATTGGCAGTTTTGAAACGAATTTGTAGCTAATGATTCTTTAGAGAAGCAGGTAACTCTAACGATAAGTCGCTAACTTTTATATCATACTTGGTCATGTAAAAAGGTAGAATAGCGTTGCACATAATCAGTAACTACATGAGTTTACAGTTGCTACTATGTAATAATAGTATTAACTTGTATTGATTATAATTAATAGGGCTCATAAATCTAGTTAGTCATTGTCTTCTTATTCGTCTTATATTCTATGTTTTGTTCAGTGAAAGTCGTAAAAGTCGATCTCATGTCGTCACAGTCTTTACAGTTCACCTATGGCTCTTGCTAGGTCCCCCCCCCCCCTTATTTCCCTAATTGGACAGTTAATCTTTCTCTATTTTTAGAATTTTCTTCCTATCTCTTCATAAAACTGTGATATAATCAAATAGCTTACTTTTAAAATATGAATGGTACGCAAAATTATTAATAGTATAAATAAAGCTATATTTGGCAATCTAAGAAAGTCTACTCTATTTTCGGTATTGTATATGTTAATTGGTAGTATACAAATAAAATAAGAATAATATTTTATTTTAATATTCAATCCGTGCCTTAGCAATCGATTCTCTAAATAAGTCGGCTTGTGTCGACAGGCCCAATAGTTTCTTATCTGCTTAAAGAGTCATTATTGCAAAAGCACCAAATAAACTCAGCCATTGTTTCCACGAATATTTCAAAACTCAACATGCTAAGCAAAGTCTCTCTTGCTTCTATATGCAACATTTAATTTTCACAATTAGTTTTTTTTGCATTTCCAGCGATACGTATCTTACTGCCCTTCTAACTGCCAATTATGCTACCAAGCCTTTTTAGTTATTCAAAACTTGTAAAAGTCTTCCACACAAAAACTTTCTACTATTCAAAGAAAGTTTACTTTCTATTCAATGTGTTATACTGCATTTATTGTCTATTTTCTGGTATTCGCAGATAGTAATTCGCATAATCTGTCATATTACATCGTTAACCGCTCTCCCATATATAGTCGGCGGCCAAACGGTATGCAAGTTAAAGGTCTCAATGTAAAACGCGCAAAATAGTTATATTTACTAAAATTTATTAATTGTTTTAGAAAAAATCAGTTACTTTTGGCGTTGTTCATTGCGCCATTGACTACTCCGCGTTTTCGCGCGCCATTAGAACTTGCAGTTCGGGCCGTCTACCCTTGTATAAGACTTGACCGCCGACTATAGTTAATTTCGGGTCCTATCTTCTGCGAAAGGCATCATTTTTGTGGTGGTGCCAGTGCTTTTTAGCGACGGCGATCAATGTAATATGACATCATTCAGTTATCCATATTAGACAGTATTGATTGAGCAATTTGTACTTTTAAAAAGTTAGACGTTACAGGAAGACTTCAGTTATTAAATATACCAAATCGACTAATATGATATGGCACGTTCTTTCGACAAAAAAAGCAAAATAGTACAAATCTTCTATCTTTAAAGGTGGATTTCTGTATTTTAAAATAGTGCAAAACATATCTTAAAGTAGAAAGTTTAAGTATATTCTCACTATCAGTAGATTATTCATCATCTACAAGAACTTTGTTTAGTTTTGCTGAGTTTGTTGCAAGAAACATTGGCGCCTTATTGTTCCGTCTTACAAGCAGATAACATTTATCTTACATAAATTCCCCCATTTACTATCGGTTCAAATATCATTATTTTATATTCGTGGAATCTGCTCTATTCGCATTTTCATTCCAGAATGACTTCCGATACAGCTACATCGGCAGCTCTCACTGTAGAGATTATCTCCACTATACTGTCTCTACTAGTTTTACCTGTCAATATTATTTTTGTCTATGTAATATACAAAGAGAGGTATATATGTCACTTAAAAACTAGTTTAATATAATAGAATAATATAGAATCATTCATCAGTTAAATCTGTCCCTTATAAAAAGGTTTAAATAACAATTTATATAAGATCATAGAAAACAACTTGTCCGTTCTGAAAAAGGGCAGATGCAATAGAGCGTAAGGAGTCCATAACTATACCTAAACAGGGGAACTGCCTATTACATTTAATACAAACAAGACATAAACATTAGAATACATGTACAAATGTATAATAGACCACCCATAATGTTATAGGAACCGGTCCCCATATGGATCTAGCTTCTTCCGGCTTTGTATTCATCTATCTGTAGCTGATATTTGTATGGCCATATTCATTACTTTATTCTTTAAACTGCCTATGTTTGGTCTCTTTCCTAAATCTCTATACAATGAGAACTGGTCTGTGGTTCCCATATTCGGATTTACATATCTAGGACATGCACAGGCTATTGGAATCATATTCATTGCTGTAAATAGGTATTTATTAATATCAATGAAAATAAATTATCTTAACAGTCGTTGGAGGCAAGACAAACAGAAAAACTTATTGTATATAAGAGCGGTGTTCTATAAAAATGAATAGAAAATTGGGGGATTGGGAGTCTGTTCTTCAGAAGAAGAAGCTGATAATCTTTTTATTTATAAAGACTATAGTTTACTGGATCATTGACTCGCAAGTATAAACTAACCTTGTATTTTATGTAATATAAGTAACAATAATAAATTATAGATTCACTGCTGTATACTATCCAATTCGCCACAAACAAAACTGGTGGAGACCTACGGTAAGAATAAAGACTATATAAGCAATTTTAATTAATACTGGTCATATTAATATTTAATTAAATACAAAATATTTTAAAATTGTTTCATTTAGGTAACCACAATATTGTTAGTTCTTCAATGGACTATCCCAATAGTCTTTGTTATTCCATTATTCTTCACCTCATTTCATTTTACATCGGATCCTACTTGGGGTACTGTAATATCAACTGCAGTAGATGCACACTTCCATAAGGTACTCTATCCTATATTTCATATATTTCATATATTATTATTATTATTATCATTATTAATATTATTATTATTATTATTGTTATTATTATTATTATTATTATTATTAATATATACATTTACATAATTACAGATATATTTTCTGGCACTTGCTATTCTAGACGGAGTGGTAATAAACATCATAGTTTCTGCCCTGTACATAGCTATTTTCATAAGGTTTGTTCTATTCAGTTATTTATCTCTTGAATATTGCATGTATATTGAGATTGAAATCTAAGTAGACGTTGCCTTGCTTACAACTTTTCTAGAACACCCAAGAACAAAACAGTTTTACTGCAATATTATCTCAATTCTAGAAAAGGTTACTTCGATTTTAGCTGAGCAAGCTCTTTTGAATGAATTAGTGTTTTATTTATAAACTTTACAAGAATTTGTATTCGAGGCAATTTCTGCTTTAATTTCTTTCAATAAAAGGTAAGATAGCTAAAAATGACTAAATACAGGGTGGCAATATGGGTGAAAACATCGATCCGCGTGGAGGTGAAGCGTACGAATGTAGTCCGCGATTCAAGGTATACACATACATACATATATAATACAATATATATATTTATATTATATTAAAACAATATTTTATTCACCTCACACTCCACTTTATACCCATTTCCACTGCTCTTGCCTTAACTTAATCGTTAACCTTTGCACACTTCTTATCTTTATTTTTCGATCACATGGGCACTACTTATTGCAAATAAAACTTCTGGAAAGAAAATTCCAACAAAACAGATTTAAAACCAATAGAAGGGAGGGCAATGTTATTAGTTTAAATGAAACAATATTATATTTTAAAATATCAACATTGTTTATTTTGTTACAGAGTTCAAACGCATGTTGTTGTACGAAAGCCCGGAGAGTTGGCTATGAGATTGGCCCTTTCAGCATTCATTATATTCATTTGTTATCTATGTCTAGGGGTTAGTATTATTATTATTAATAATAAATATATAATATATGTTTAGATATTCTCGGTTCTATCTTCAGTAGCTGCTCCAGAAGACGCTTGGATGTTCCGTACCATTTGGTTCGTAGTAAATGACGTTCTTTGTGCATCAAACGCTCCTATTTTATTAGCTCTTAACCGACCAATCCGTAAGGTTTTCCTTAAAAATATTGGTATAAATGTAAAGTCATTAGGTAATAAGAATAGTTTATTGCACAATGTTTAAGTACAAATGATTATTATTAAATTTAAATGATCTGTATTCTCTAATATTCATTTTTGAACACTATCGAAATATTGTTAACACCGCTAACTGCCCATATTCTTTTAGTATATTGCCTTGTTTGATCTCATGTATCTAATATGTTCAATTATTTAATTGCGTTGCTTTAATATTAATGATAAAGAAATAAAAGCTTTATTTATTAAATAATATAAGAAATGCATAAATTAGTTCATAATAACTGAATGTAGATGTAAAATGACACGTTTGAGAAAGACATTTTAAGAATCGTATATAATCTGTGTGGGGGGTACAATAGCACCTACTTAGTTATTGCCACATAGCAATCGACTATTACAAAATATATATTGTAATATATTAAAAGTTTGTAAAGATTAAATAGTTAAAATGTGTTGTAATACTATGAGAAACTACTGAAAGTAAAGTTGTTTAGTGAAATTCATTTGCAATCGGATCATCAGCCAGATATTTGTCTCTACACACTCCGCGTACAGCAACCTGCAAATAAATAATATTATTCTCTATGAGGGGTCTAATAGAGTAATTACGTATGTATGAGAGTCTATATTACCTGGTGGGGTGGACAACTAGCTTCACACTTCTTCACAATCTTCTCTCCAACAATCCTCAGTACTTGTACTTGATTGGCTGGACACGGACCGACATTATTGTTCTTGGGTGGTACTGTATTTCTGTTTGGAATAACTCTCTTTGGCACTGGGGCGCCGCTCGATGAATCGTCAGTGGAGCAACATTGGTATCGACGAGTGGCATTGTTTTTGACACATCTGTATCCAGTTGGACAAGACTTGCTGGTGGGTCCACTGCATTGAACGGGTGTTCCTGTTGAAGGGAAGAGTAGTGCTACTCCACTGGGACATCCGTCATCCTTGTTGGTAGCGGCATTGGAGCAACAGAAGTAGTCTTTATGTGCCTTTGAGAAGGTGCATTTGTATCCAGAGGGACATGGCTGGCTAGTACATTGCTTGGGTTTTCCGTTTAGCAAGTAGGCGCTGCCTTTGTCACAGACTCCGTTCTTAGCAGAATTGTTGTCTTCTTCTGATCCTGTCTTCTTCAATTGACTGAATCTATCTTTGCTGGCTACTGTTGCTCCGCCAGTGGAGGCACCGGCCCCTCTGCCGCAACATATATTCTGTTGTGCAGTCTCACTGAACTGACAACTGAATCCACGAGGACAACTGTTCTGACGAGCGGGCGAGCAGAATCTAGCCGAATTAGTAGTCTTCTCTATGAACGGCACCTGTAAGAGTGTACTGTAATATAATATATGTATATAATATAAACATATATAAATATAATATATATATATAGTAATTACCTGTCCTGGAATAGGGCAAGTTGTAGTGGGTCTAGACGCCTTTTTCTCGCACATTTCATCAATAGCTTCATAGCCTTCAGCACATTCACAGATGCCGTGTGAGCAGGCAGATCCCCCTTGACATTGCTCATCTGCCTCACAAGTCTCACCTAACAGTACTCTAGATAGACACGAACCCTTTACTTCTACCTAAATATAACTATACTATATTATAATATTGTTTATTAACCTCCTCTTCGGTACAGGCTAGAATACACTTTCCGTCCTGTTCCTTGTGTCCTTCGGGACAACTACAAGATCCATCCTTGCAGGTTGCTCCAGAAGGACATTGTACTTGGTTGGAGCACATTTCTCCAATGGAAACCCGGTCTAGACAGACACCGTCAACAGAGACTTGTTTCTCGGTACAGACTAAACAACAAGTTATAAATGGCTATTTTAACAACAGAAAGGTTAGGAAGCCGTGTCTTCTGCGTATTTAAAAACTTTAAAGCGTAACGTGTTTCGAAATGGGCCTTTAAATTATAAAAGTGACTATATATAATAATGTTGTATAATTTACTTTGTTCGTTGGTGGTACAACACAATTGTGAACCAGTGATACTTCTTTGACAAGAGTATCCATCGGGACAAGTGCTTTGTCCAATAGCGCAGCTTTGTGCTTCACCGGTGATACCAATAAAGGCAACTGAGTCATTAGGACATCCACCGGACATACCACAACACTAAATATAGAAAGATAATTAAAGCAATATATATTATTAAAGAATATTCAATTGTTATATATTTACCTGGAATTGATTGTTTCCATTGGAGAACTGACAAAAGTATCCAGTAGGACAGTTCTGTGATGCAGCTGTGCAGATACGGGGCTGTTGTGTTGCCTGCTCACGGAAGGCTACCTGAACCAATTCTTAATAATATTAATAATAATATAGTTGATAACAAAAAGTAGACTGCACTGCGCGGTGTTGTGTAAAATTTGGAAAATCGCTTGTTCTGTGGCAAAATTAGAAAACCAGTATATAGTTTAAAGCGCAATTTTTGTTTTGTTGTCAGAAAAATATTATTGTACTAGTTTTATTTTGTATCATATCCAAAAAAGAAAAATACGCAATTACGGAAGCCGATGTAAACCACCGCGTTCTGCGGTCTTTTGTATGTTATAGACTATACCTACCTGATTGTTTGGACATCCTAGGGCTGCGACAGTCTTTGGTGTAGTTATAGGTGTGGCTCCACAACATTGGTATCTCTGGTTAGCCAATGACCATTGACAAGAGTACCCATTAGGACAAGGGGCGTTAGGAGGATTGAAGGGGTCACATGGGGCTATCTGGTTGTCCTTCATATACACAAACTCGTTGGGTGGGCAGCCATCTGGAAAAATAACTATTACTATTATATCTATTTAAATAAGCTAATGGGAGGTCCGTTTACTAACCCGATACACTGGCAATTTCTCCCTTGCAGCAGTATCCGGTGGTGAATTCATTAGCAGTAGACTGACAACTATATCCATTGGGACAGGTAATAAAGGCGCCCACAGTACAAGATCTAGGCATTTGTGAGTTTTCTTCTATGTAGAACTCAGCCTTATTAGGACAAAGATGATTAGCAGAACAGCAATATCCCTAAATATATTTATAGTTAGATAATTTATTCTATATTATTGTTACCTGGAATGCTCCAGGTACATCAGACTGACAAGAGTATCCATTAGGACATTGATTACTGTTACTAGATATGGTACATCTGATGGGACCCTTAGAAGACGGTTCACGGTACAAGGCCTAAACATATTATATAAACAGAGCATATTTGTCTTATTTATGCTGAAATAAAACAATAATTATTCTCTAACGTTTATCATAAATTATATGTTACCTTTCCAGCAGGACAGAGGTCTCCAGTGATTGAAGCACAGCAATAATATCTGTTCTTAAGAGCATTGAATCTAAAAATATTTTATTTATTGTTGTTACAACTAAATAGTAATACCTGCAGAGATAGTTGGAAGGACAAGAACCCTCAACATTAATAAGACATTCGCGTACAGACATATCTACAGCGTTTACATAGGCTTTCTCACCATCAGGACACACATCTAAATATGCAGCTACAGTAATCCAATAGAAGTCAGCTAACACGTTTCTAACAATAGACCGCACAGGAACATATGCAGTTATATTGTGTAATAATAATAATAATAATAATAATAGCAACTAACCCATATTTGTGGCTCCGCAGCAGACGCTGTTACTGCTGAGTTGATCGAAGGTACAGGCAAAGTTTGTAGGACAGCTGTTGGAAAGAGCAGCATTACATTCATATGGAAGGTTTGTATTAGGGTTCACATAGGCAACATCTCCTTAAATATAAAGAAATATAAAAATAATCTTAATAAAGCTTAATATAAATAAGTTATAGATACCTGGAGTGCATGCTGCAGACAGACAGAAGTTATTACACTGTTCTAGAGTAGCAAAGTTATTTAGATTGCCAGAGCATCCGTTATAAGTAAACTGTGTACATTCCTTTGTAACAATGTTAAAGTAGAATCTAAATTACAATATTTAAATTATAGTTATAAATATGGTATTTATGTTACCTAGAAGCTGCTGAGCTGGAGCAAGAAGATCCTTGTTGAGGGGGCAGTGAGCAGATATAACTTCTTGTGGGGCAGCATCTGTTGACTACGGATGCACCAGAATTAACAGAGGTACATTCGTGGGTGGTCGGGCAGATTTGCGACGCGGAGCAGACCATTAGCTGTCCGAACTCATTGCGTTCAGGGGTTCCACCATTTGGACAACCTTAATATTATTAATATTACTGTAATACAAGGAATACAACTATAAGAAAGTGTCAAGCAAGTGAGAAACTACTAGACCACCCATTATTTTCTATTTTTGTTATTAAATTTACCTCCAACTCCACAGTATCCTTCACAATCCTCGCGGGTAGCAAAATTGTTACTGTTACCATCACAACCGTTATATTGGTAGCTCTCGCATTCTTGGGTCTAGAATATTAATTAAAAGAGGGTTTACAATAATAAGTATAATTTAGATATAAATATAAAGTGATAAAAGAATCTTCTAAACATAATATGTTACCTGTGAGTTGTAGTAATATCTATAAGATGATCCAGAACCACAAGTAACTCCCTTATGAGGTGAAAGAGTACAAGTGTAAGCTATAATATATGTCTTTTTAACTTATATGTATGGGTGGTCTTACCTTTTGTAGGACAACATCCCCATACATATCCATCAAAGTAGCATTCATAATTAACTGGACAGGAGTTTCCAGTACCGGAGTTCGAGCACACATAATAGTTACCTTGGTAGTCCTTGTAGGCATCTCCTTGTGGGCATTGTGGTTCGGCTAAATAACAATAATAACTATTAATATTATAAGTTATCTGTAAATATAAATAGCTGAGTTAATAAACTTACGAATAATGTTTTCACAAGTATTCTGGCATTCGAGTAGTGTTTCGAAGTTGTTATCATTTCCTTGGCATCCAGTGTAATCAAATATTTCACAGCTTCTAGTAACGGCATTGTACCAATAACGACGAACAGATTGCTTACAATCACCCAAACGGAGGGGTTGTGAGCAGATTGCTTCTGTAAATATTATGTATTATTTAATATATAATTTAATAAGTTAATATATAAAGTAAATAACTTACGTGGTCGGGGACAGCATACATTATGGTCGGATTGACATTCATGGGTAGATGGACAGTCTGCGTTTGTAGAACAACGTTGATTGGCTGAAAAAGCATGATTACATAATTTTAAGATAAAGAAATAGTTACTTCTCCAGTATTATAGATGACTAAATAACAATATTCTAATGTATTTAATATATTTAACTAACCGGCTCCGATCTTAAGGGGCGTTCCGTATTTACACTGTAATTTAGCACAAAATAGTTCACATTCAGCAGAAGATTTAAAGTTATTGTAGTTACCAAGAGCCCCATTATAAGTAAAGGCAATACATCTACCCTGTTCAGCGTCATAATAGTATCTATAAGTAATATATTGTAAATAAAAGAATATATAAAGTAGTATATATAACTATTCTTATTATTATATTTAATAAATAATATAGTAAGAATTACCTGCTGGAAGTGGAATAGGACAGACTGAAACTCTTCTTCATCGCAATTCCAGCATCAAAGTTTGTGGTTCTTAAATAGATAAGTATTATTAATGTTATAATGAATAAAATAACATTATAATTATTTTAATATTAACAGTTTATGTAGAGTCTCTTTTCTAACCTCAATAAGTCAACTGGTCTTCCTCCAGCACTACTGCAGATGCTAGCAACAGTAGGACAACATAGCTGCATACTTCCTATTGAAGTACACTCAAAGTTACTAGTACAGCTACTTGCAGTCTGACAATTTCCCACAGGTTCATCTTCATTAAGGGTGGATCCAGTCAGATATTGGGGGGAACCACGTTTACAGGCTGCAACATTTCATTCATATTCAACTGGACTTATAATGCTCTCTTATTACAGTTTGCCCTTTCTGCGTGATATCTTAAATACAACTCCGCTCTCTATTTTTTGCACCTCCATTTTGCGACCGAGACAGGGCTTTGTGTGCTTGTTTGGTGTTCGTGAGCATTAGCTTTAAGGGTGGTAAATGGATCCGCCGCGGGCTCTTACTGTGTTTACACAAAAGCGAGATGTTAACAGAATAGGCTACTCTATTTAGAATAGAAAAGTATTATTATTATTATTAACTTACTGTCTCTACAATAAGATTCGCAATGTTCTCTAGTCTTGAAGTTGTTAGGAGACTGCATCTCGGTCTCATCCCATGGATCCCACATGAATTGTTCACAAGTTCCAGTAACAGCGTTGTACCACCAACGAGGTCTAACTCCAGCTGGAGCTGCTGAACCAGAGTCTGCTTCTCTCTTAGGCTGGATACATGTAAAGGCTGCAAAGAATTGTTTGTTTATATAACTAGTTTCTTTATTATTCTATAATTTAAATATATACCTCTGTTAGGACAACATATTCCGTCTGTGGCAGGATGTACATTATAAACTCCTTCCATGGCAGTTTTAACAGATACCATTGCAGTTGTAGCAGGTACACAATCATAGATATCAGCAATGTATTGACCGTCACCGGAAGAAGGATTGCTCGAATATACACAAGCACCTCCTAAATAACAATTACTTTATATAAGTCTTGTTTATTATAATAATAATAATTAAGTATATTATAATATATTACCTCCATTTTCTACAAAGGTGGTATAGTCAGTACTGGCAGAAGAACAGAACTGTAGGGGATTAATATGGTCGCCCATCGGAATATCCGCGTCATCTGCATCTGTCATTGCTGGGTTTCTTAGTTGAGAAACAGGCATCGTTAACAGGTCATCATCATATTCGGGTAGTGGACATCTTAACAATAACATAAATATTACAAAAAGACATAAATTCTTTATATTTCAATTATATAATATTATATAAAAAGGTACATTATGTTCTATGTTTCTAGCACCTCTACAGGTTGCGACTAGGACACTTTTGTTATACTCTTATACTTTAAATAGATTCATTTGTTTAGCATAATAGTATTAAGAGTCTCTAGGTATAGTATCTGTTCTTACTTTGGTACTGGATCTCCTTCTTCTCCAGACTGTAGTATACAAATTACTCCGTCACGGGTCTTTGCCTGCACATAAGGTATACCACTTACGTCCTCGGGACATTCACAACGGGACTTCTCACATCTATATATATTAATTAGTTATTAACAGTCATTATTATAATGTTAATATATATTAATACTTACCTGCTTTCGGGCCAAACTGCTGAGCACTGTTCCGCATATTGACAACCACTCTCTCCGGGGTTCTTCTTGAGATAACAGTATCCTTGAATTGCAACAAAGTTACTCAAACAAGTACATGAACCAGTGGAACAGAACATTCCCTAAACATAATTAAATATTATAACTAAACTAAAACAAAGAGCTTATGAAATACACAACAAAATGTGATTCTGGCAATAAATACTATTATTATTATAACAAAAAATAAAAATAGTTTAACTTACAGTAAGACAGTCAGTATTAAATGAGCAAAAGTCGCCGACTCTGCCGGATCCGGCTACTCCTTGTCTCTTGTATCGGATATTGCCAGCTCTGCACTTTCCATCTATATAGAATTGATTCTTGGCACACAACTTTCTCTCGATTTCTTGTTTCACCAAGTTGCATTGGAGGAAAGCATTCTCGTGCATGTCAGTCTTGCTGAAAACATAAAGATAAATACCACTAGTCAAATAAAGTCAATATTCTACAATACATGTTTTTAGTGAAACAAGATTACGCTAATTTCTTACTGTATCCGTTTACTGTAGCTGGTTACTGTAACTTTGTTCAGTAGTTGCTTACTTAGTGTTGACATCGCAATAAAGAGATTCCATATTTGCTTCTTCTGTGCATTTTTGTCCTGCTTCTAGAAGCTTACAACTACCACAGTCGTTACCGATTTGACATAATTTCTCACTTGAATTAGCTAGACATCCTAAAAACAATAAGCAATATATAGAGCTGTAAAACATTTTGCAATTATTATTATTATACATTTGACTACTCATTTTCATAACACGATGTGTTTCAAAGAATAAGTTAAACTGTATAAAAGTTAATAGACTTAATGAATATATAGAAGAAATGTGTATAAACAGTGTCATAATGGGTTGTGAAGAGAAACGGAATATCAAATAAAACTAAAGTTAATATAATGTTATAATAACAAACCTGCAAAGAGGATGGTCAGCAATAACTGCCGAATCATAATATGGTTATGTGAATGGCTGCTGCAGGCCACACCAGAAGACAGCAAATCTTAAAATAATACTGTAAAACAATAATAACAATATTTAAATAGAGAGTATAAGAATAAAGTGAGTTGGATGTTCTATTCCTTCAACTGAATGCTATTCGTTTGACTCTCTTGGTTTTGTATAGCTCGGGGCTGAGGCCTCTCCTTGTGTGCTGAACGGGGCGGGTCTAAAGTACCGGCTCTTATTTGGTCGCAACTCCGCCCTAAAACCACAGTGACCACCCAAAGAGTATATGGATTAGAGAGACCACCTGAGAAGATTAGATGTTGTAACGTGAAGCACAGAGTAGCAGTGCAAGTACCGCAAACCCTTCGAGAACCATCTCAGAGACAAAAAAGCCAAGAAGAATCGTAAGTATGAGCACGCACTGTATTTTATTTGTACAAATACACCAACGATGACTACTATTAGAGTTGTTAAGAAACAAATATATTAAGGGAACAAAGCTGTCTAAGGAGAAACATGTTGCTTATTATATTTATTTTAGAGTATATGTTTTAAAACAATAATGTAGTAGATTAAATATTACAAGGTGACTGACTTCTCTGAGATCCTGTTCAGTTTGACTGAAAAATAGATTCATTAACTATATCAAAATTAGTAATAACATTTGTTTCTTTAAAGTAAATTGTGTCTCTATGAATATAGTTGAATAACATTTTTAAAATAGTTTTGTAAATATATAACCTACCACATGCGATACTATTAGTATTAGGTTGTAATTTAGATATATAACCTCTTGGACAAGGCATTAAAGGACTGTTCTCAATAGCAATAGAGCGTCTCTTTCTTGATGAATTCGGACAGCATATTCGATTAACACAGCGGTAGTTAACTGGACAGTCTCTAGCAGGCGAACAGGCTAGAGGCATCTGAAATATAATAATATTAATATTAATAATGTATATATTAAATACAACTTACTTTACTTCCTGGGAACATAAGAGCATCTTTTCCTCCGGGACATTGTCCTGTCTGTTTCGTAGCAATTGTGCTAATTCTTCTATTGGCTACAGTAACCCTTGGAACAATAGGCCTAAACTGCCATGTTTCTAGAACAGACTGAGCATAAACTGACCTTCTTGTGCTTATGGTAAAACGGTTGTTGATAGGCAATTTCTTGATATTCATTCCTTTTGTTGTACAACATATATAAGTACTTATCATTTTCGAGAATGTGCAATAGCTCGGTTTAGGGCATTTAACATTACCCATACATGTTGTTAACAAGCTAGTTTCATTAAGTATAGGGCTACGAAGTGTTCCACAAAGGTTTGCTGTAATATTTGCTTTGTATAAAAGAATGTGATAACTAATTATATTACTATTTATTGATGTAACTCTTTTCTTTCTAAAGATATCTGCATGAATTCTGTAGTGCTTGTGCAATGTATAGTTCTATATTGAACTAAACTTAAATATTTACAAAATAATTATGTATACCTAAAAAAGACTAATTTTCTTACTAACATCTTTATGTAAATAACTGTTTTTTTGTAAGTTTAGGGGCGTGACATGTGGAAAACTGCGCGGAGAAGATTTCGAAACACAAAATGGGGGAGCTGTCTGCTAATATTAAGTTACTAACAATATTATTAATTATATAATTAATATTTAAGAACAAACCTAAACATCTATCTTTATATGGGGCTGTGCCTAGACTGCATTGACACTTAGCATCCTTACACTCCGCGCCATTTCTACACTGGAGGTCGTGTTCACAATTAGCTCCTATGGCGACAGCTGACAGACATTTACCCCCAATCTAAATAATTAATAGAACATTTTATGTAATATAGTATTTATATATATTATCTCATTCCTGTTTTCACGCTAATTCCTTAGTAGAAGACCAATAATAGCAAACCAATTAGGTTTGCTAAACCTATCTTCAAATACCTCAATTTGATCGAGAGAACATCCTATTCGCTCGCATTTTCCTTCTTTTTCCACCGTGTTTTTACCGCAAACACAGAGCATGTTACTGCATTCTGCGCCGTTGCTGCACTGTGATGACAGCAGACAAGCAGCGCCTAGTGATCCGCGAACCCTTAAACATTGTTAATCTTAGTATGTATATGGAAACAGCTGTGCTAGATAAAAATGAATAGAACATCAGTGGATTGGAAGTCTTTTTTCGT
Source organism: Phasmarhabditis papillosa (assembly GCA_034691345.1). Classification (NCBI taxonomy): domain Eukaryota; kingdom Metazoa; phylum Nematoda; class Chromadorea; order Rhabditida; family Rhabditidae; genus Pellioditis; species Pellioditis papillosa. The sequence continues at coordinate 22,443 of JAQGAV010000033.1, read as the reverse complement.
CTTGTATTTTCTTTTCTTCCCCAGGATAATGTGCTGGAAACTTATTTCTTGATCTTGACTAAAGTTAATCTGCTGAATCAACAATGAACAATTCTAACAACTCTATATATTAATTACTCACTTGCATTCTCCATTTGTGAGGATTTGTTCTGGGGGACAAGATGGTTTTGTCTTTATAATTGTTTCCTGTGCTAATTGGGTACTCGTCTGGATTGGCTCTGCTTCGGTTACTGTAGTTAGTATCTCTGTGATTGGAGTTATCGTAGTGGTGGTCGATGTGACTGCTGGGTCGCGAGGATCCTACATACAATGTGAACTAGTTACTGTAATATTTATCCGTTACCTTGCGCCTTACAGAGTTCCCTTTCCCAGTACAACATATGTGTTTGCCTTGTTGATTCTTCTGACAACTATATCTTTCAGGACAGTTTGGAGCCTTAAGATTACATTCCCTAGCCATACCACTCAAGTCAATATAGGATACACTAAGACCGGGACATCCTGTAATAAAACTAAGTTCTAAATAAATAAAGACAGTTTCTACCTGACTTGTGACCGCAACATTGGAATTGTTTATTTTTATCTGAGAACTGACAGAAATATCCGGCAGGACAACTATTAGATGAAGATGTACACACAACAGGACTGTCATTTTCAACTAGGGCGACTTGTGAGAGAGGACAACCAAGTTCTAAAATTAATAGAATGTATGTATCATATTTTATAGAATCCGAAACTTATTAGACAATAATTAGGAATATGGGAAATATCAAGATTCAGGAATATAATGAAATGAAGATATTAAACTGGGCTTCAAATTGAAGTGTATTAATTTCCATAGTATATATAATATTAATAATATTATTAATACTAATAATATTAATAATATTATTAATACTAATAATATAAATAATAATACCTTGTTGTTCTTCCTCTTCTTCTTCAATGGGATCTTTGCCACAACACTGATACCGTTGAAATGCGACAGAAAACTGACACGAAAAGCTATTTGGACAACCCTATAAATAATAATTACAATAAAAATCGTCTTAGGTGGTCTTAATTTAGCAATTTCGCTCACCTTATTGCCGAGGTTAAACGGATCACATTGCACAATTTCTGACTTTTTAGTGTAAGCATATTCTGCAGGAGGACATCCTTCTTAAAAATATATATGTATACAATAAATACTAAATCTTTGTAAGCATATTATAGTTTACAAACAATATTAAGAATATACAAGATATATTTTATAAACCTGTGATTGCATTCATTTCTCCTTTACAGCAGAATCCATTAGGGGAGTTATTACTAGACTTATAGCATCTGTAACCAACAGAACAAGATATAAAAGCACCCGGAGTACATATACGGGGCATCTTAGTACGCTCATCCATTAGAAATTCAGCATCGTTCTTACATACATCTAAAATATTTAGTAATACCCTTTAAATAGCTTCTTATTGTTTAATCTTATTTTTAAAATATTATCTAGTCTTTTCTATATAACAGTCTTACTTTTACTAGAACAGCAGAATCCTTGTAGTACGTTCTTGTTTCTACTCTGGCAAGAATAACCATCAGTACATGCATTTACACCGTTCATATTGCACCTTTGGGGTAAAAGGGTCTTCGGTGCCCTGAACAGGGCTCTACCATCGGGACACACATCTAAAACAGTAGTTACAGTAACCGCTATTAATAATTATTCTCCTATTATTATATTCCTTATTTAGACACCTATTTTAGACTAAGCCTGTGTTAGCATCTCCGTTTTTTAGTAATCTTTTCTATTTTTCGAGTGTCGGCTACTTCGTGATTTGCAGTGTAAACACAGTAGACCCCACGCGAGTCACCAATACACCGTCGCCGACAAATTTAACCCCGCGGGTAGACAAAATCTCTTTTCAACATAGATTTATTTGAAATTGACGCGAACGATTAACAATTCCTAAAATAGGCAGACTTATAGATGCGTGCATGTAATATATCTGTGGTTACTGGCCATATATAATATATAAAGTCTTTACAAGGGTTAGGTTTCCACTGCTAGAGTTATTCTAGAGAGCAGCGGTATTATATAAACATATACGGAACATTGGTGGATTAGGAACCTTCACTTCAAAAGTAAATTCCTTTAAATCTAACAACGCATCTTTCCAGAATAGCTAGCTCTTGATCCAGACGATACAATAATATAAATAGAAACTTGTTCTTTGCTTGCACAAGGTTTCCAGATCTTTTTCAGATAACAATGTCCTCTTTTATTTAACTTTAAATGAAACTAAAGGTATATTGTGGCTTTTCTGTTATTGAGAGGCTATATATTACACTGACCAAATATTGACTTGTTGTATTAGATATATTGAGTGACTCTCTCGGACCTAGAAACCCTAGTTTGTTTGTTTGTCGGTACGGGACCCATTCGTCTCACTTCATACCCATACCGCACCTTATTTAATAGGGACCACCCAGTTACTACTACACATTTGACTATAAAATGATAGAGCTAATCGACTCTATTAGAACACCCAAGAAGTCTATTATAATCTGTTATAATTATTTAAGTTGGCTTAAAGTGAAAGCATTCAGCAGTTTATATAGAGATATGTTCAAAAGAAGTTCGTGCGTTTTCAACTTATTATTTGTTGACTTAGAAAAGGATGCGGAAGTTAACTGTGTGTGTGGTGTGCACTGGTGTCAAGAGAGGAAAGTAAAACAATAGAGATTACATGAGATTAGGACCACCTCATTGAAAAGTACACAGGCCACCGATAACGATTAATTTTAAGTTACGCAAGGGCAAAAATTGCATACAGGTAGCTACAAACCAGCAGCTTACTCCTCTGTTTCTTGACCCCAAAGACTGAATATTAGAACGGAGCTGTATATGCTAATTGTAAGAAAATTTGCAAAATGAATGGCAGAAACCCTGCCACGAATATTTGAGTAATGAACATACTGTCATAGTTTTAGTACTAGTAATTATAAAACTTACTATCTGTGGTTGGTGCACAGCAATAATATCTATTTTTGTTAACATTGAATCTACATAAAAAGTCTGATGGACAACTTCCAGGTACATTAATAGCACATTCTCTAACTGATTCATCCATTGCATTAATAAAAGCACGTTCATTAGGAGGACATACATCTAAATAGATTAATATTAATATTATTATTATTAAAATAATAAAACTAACCCATATTCGCCGAGCCACAGCACACATATCCCGTTGTCAGAGAATTATATCTACAGTTGAAATTAGCTGGACAACTATTTTTAAGAACATTATTACAATCATAAGCCTTTTTGCTGTTAACATCTTTAAAGGCAATTTCACCAACACTACATCCTATAATAAATATAATAAATATAATAAATATAATAAATATAATAAATATAATAAATATAATAAATATAATAAATATAATAATAATATTATTATATTTAATTATTAACATACCAGCACTAGAACAAAAGTTATTGCAGTCCGTTGCAGAGGCAAAGTTATTCTGATTACCATTGCAACCGTTATATTGGAATGGGGCACAGTCTCTAGTTACAATATTAAAGTAGTAGCTAAAAAGAATATAAATATATTAATAATTATAAATGTAGTTAAATAAAGTATTATCTCTTTGATCTTTTCAATATTATAACTTATTTTGTTTAAAAACTATTTGTATTATACTAATGTAACATTAACCAACCGTGTTACGGATATTTTAGAACAATGATTTCCTTGTTGTGGAGGTTGACTGCATATATGAGCTTAAAACAATAATATTGTATTTTTAATAAAATCATAAATAATACCTTTAGTTGCACAACATCTATTTGCTACATTTCCATTAGATGGTATTGATATACATTCATGGGTAGATGGGCATGTTCTTAATAATATATGTATTTATTATCTTATTAATAATTATATATACCGGAGGTCTGAACACTCCATTTGTCTGTTAGTACCTTCATCACGGAGCGGTGAACCTCCATTAGGACAACCTTAAAATACATTAATTCTTAAAATTTATATTATTCCATTGTAAATTAAAGGCTAAACTAGTAATTGTTGTTTGTTTTAAACTAATACAATACCTCCTATTCCACAATATTGTTGACACTCATCTGCGGTTAAAAAGTTATTACTATTACCATCACATCCCTCATACTGGAAGCTCTCACACGACTAAAATCAAATATTCAGTCTTATATGACATTACTTTTAACTTTAAATGTTATTTTATATTATATAATATAATTTACCTGTTTATTGGAGTTAAAGTAATAACGGTAGTTTCTACCGGATCCACACTGAACACCTTTATCCGGATTCAGAGAGCAAGTAAATGCTGTAAAAGACAATTATATATTATTCCGTATAAGTTATGGCTGTATTAATATATTATTGTTTAATAATAACAATACCTTTATTAGGACAACAACCATGTGTGACTCCATCAAAGGTGCATTGGTAGTTAACTGGACACTTAGGTCCATTTTGTTTGTCAGAACACAGTTGGAAGTTACCATTACGTTCTCTGTACGCTCTACCGTGTACACATTTAGGTTCCACTAAATATTAATTTATATAAACTAGAATAATTATTAAATAACGGAATCAGATTATAGACCCTCATGTTCTTTAATTCTGTGAGAAAGTTAAACTGTCTTATCATTCAATATTTTGATTAATCTTTTCATTTTATGCAAATGTGCATATTTTGCTAAACTAAGTAGTGAATTATACTCTTTATATGCTTAAACACTATTTTGAACTTGAATTATACTCTTTATATGCTTAAACACTATTTTGAACTTGAATTATACTCTAGACTAACTAGTTATAATATTTCTATAAAACTAAAATAAATAGTATAACACTTACTGCTGATGCCCTTACACCGTTGCTGACACTGTACTAGAGATTCAAAGTTATTGTCATTGCCCTAAACAAAAGAATATAATAATATAATAAATGAATATATTACCTGACATCCAGTATAGTGAAACATTTCACATTGTTTAGTAGCTGCATTGTACCAATAACGACGTACAGACGAGGTGCAATCACCAAGGCGTTTAGGTTGTGTACACAAAGATTCTAATATAGTTATCTTAGTATTAATTATTAACATTCATATGCATTTCAGGATTAAGTAACCGTTTTAGACTTGCATTGATAATAAAGTTTATATTATTATTAATAGTTAACTTACGTGCCGTCGGACAGCATACTTTATGGCTTCCTTGACAAATATGACTAGATGGACAATCAGTGTTAGTCTCACAACGTTGCCATTCTTCACCGATGCGTAGAGGGTTACCGTTCTCACATACTACTTAAATAAAAGAGAATTAATAGATTACATTTACATTAAGGATTAGCAAGTCTAAGTTCGTCAAATATTTCGTTCTTCACCGATTGTATAGGAAAAATGTTCGGAAATGTAATTGCAACGACGGGGGGACCGTAGGTTTGAAGACAGACTATATATCTAACAATAAGCAAAAATCAATAAATAACTTACATTTGGAACAAAATACCTCACAGTCTTGTTTAGTATTAAAGTTATTGAAGTTTCCTAGTCCGTGATAAAGGAAATTAACACAACGTCCCTGTTCAACATCATAATAATAACGAGTTGTAGAACGACTGTAATTTATTTAACTTTATTAATAAATAATATTATTAAAATTATTAATAATAATATATTGTTATCTACCTGCCAGCTATTAAAACTCCTCTATCATAATTCTCCACTGGCTTACTTGGGTATAAACGACCACCGTAAGCACTGCATATATGAGCTAAAATAGATATATTTATGTAATAGTTTTATTATTAAGAATAATAACATAATGTATATATAGTGTTTGATACCTGTGGTTGGACAACAAGTTTGATGTGATCCTATTAATTGACATTGGTGGTCAGGACTGCATTTTGCCGTAGAAGATAGACAATTAGTCTTAGATACCTCGTCTAGAATAGAATAGCGGGAAGCTACAAACTCGGAAGAACCACGACGACAAGCTTAAGTATTATATATTATAATAAAAATAATAATATTAAAGTTATAATAAAAACGACTTACTATCTCTACAGTAACTCTCACAATGTTCTGCAGTTCTAAAGTTATTAGGCGAAGCTCCTTGAATTGTCTCTGGATCCCACATAAATTGAACACAAGAACCTCAAAATAGTATTTATTTAGAAAAGTCTAGGTTAATAATAAAGAACTTTATTATTGAAAATTTTTAAAGACTTTTTAGAAATTATTTAACATACCAGTTGCAGAATTGAACCACCATCTTGGAACTGAAGGCTCTTCACCAGACTCCATCGGTTCTGCACAGGTGAAGGCTAATAATAATAAAATTAGTAACATTAATATTAATTAAATAGAAAAGAAAAGTATTGTTTTTATATTAGTTTATAATGCTTACCTCTATTATGACAGCAAACACCGTCTACTGTTTCTGCATAATCAGGAAATATATTATTATTTATCTAAATACATTAAGATTACTACACTATTATGCATGCTCTACAAAAAAACACAAAATTGAAAATCGAAAATATTCCGACTTTTAAGAAAACTTTTGAGAAAACGAAACGGAAAAGGAAAATCTTATATATTTAATTAGTAGTTTTAGTATCCCGATCATATAGCCTTGTATAAGACTTATTTGTCGATTATAACTTTGTATGATTTATACTTATTTTGTTAAGTCTTGAGTATTAGTACTTTTCTGATGTTAATTATATTATATTCTAACTAATATATAAAAGTATATATAAACAACCTGTGGATGTGATATACAATTATATATATCGGCTATATATACATCTTCTTCTCCATTTGGATAAATACACCAAGTTGAACCATCTCCCCCGTTAGAAGTTACTGTCTCAGATGAAGTAGATGTACATAGTACTGGACTATAATCTTTATCTTAACTAATATTATTTACATATAGTAAAACATTTTATAATTGTAAAATAGTTTTACTTACGTATACTCTCCAGGGTTAATTGGATGTGTGGTCGGATTAGCTAGCACAGTAGCCGGATTGGGCGATCCATTGTGTGGTTCAGGTAAAGGACAAGAGGGCGGCATTGAAGAAGAAATACATATAGTTCCATCTCTTTAAATAAAAAGATTATAAAATTATTATTAAACATTAGCAATACAAATTAATAGTGTTTGCATTAAGTATTGTTCTAATTATCATATTATATACCTTGTTCTACTAGGCACTGTACCATCGGGACATTCGCAGACTCCAGAAGGCGAACACAAAGTGCCAGGCCAGACAGATTCACACTGTCGACGCTCTACACATCCGGACTCACCGGGATTCACTTCTAAATAAAGAAACTATATTTATAAGATCTTTAGTTAGTTTTTGAAAATGTTCTCTATTTTATTTTTGTTTAATCCATAATCATAAGTGGAGGTATGCAAAAAAGAGTGTTGCTAAGATTTGCGATAGTGATAGTACAAAATACATGAACTGCGAGGTATATTTTAGTAGACCCCACAGAGAGTAATATACTTATTATAAGTAACTTACTGGCCCAGCAATGGTGTGAAATGGATACAAAATCACTAAGACAGGTGCACACACCCCCACCACAGAACATGCCCCGTTGACAATCCGTATTGAAGGAACAAGAATCCCCTACTCGAGAAGAACCTTAATTATACTTTATAAACTCTTTAATTAAGTTATTTAAAGTTATTTAGAAAATGATCGGGATGTTTCTCAACATTTTACAAAAGAAGTAAAATAGTCTAGTCTTTATGAATAAAAAGGTATCTGACGCAGTATCATGCAGAGGCGATGTTAGGTTAAAATAGAAATACTTTCGAAGAAAAAGCTCCCAGTTCAACGATGTACAATTCATTTTTATATTACATCGCTGCTGCGTTGGAAGCTCTTTTGATATATATCGTAGTAAATAATAAGGTACCTGTAGCAGCTCTCTTAATTCTTCTTTGTTCTTCCATGTATTCATTAGATTCTGTTGATTGAATATCTTTATTATTATCAACGGGTTCGCACTGTCTTGTTATAGAATTGAATATTCCCGGACTTAGTCTATGTGAACAATCTAACATAATCATATTATTGTTAACACACAATAGATATTTAGATGGTAAATAACCAACCACACTGAAATATATTCATATTATTTAATAATAATAATGTTCTATAACTATAAGAGACATTGCTTTTTACTTCTTCATTTATTTAATTAACAGTCTAAACTGCATAATACTCGAAATTTCCAATATCTCCGCTTACATTTATATTACCCTTTAACATTCTCTATGTATATTGCATTATATTTTATTTAACTATCAATTATACAATTATAATGCGGAAGTCGACCTCTCACGAACTTTATTTACTTTTTAAGTGTCTCTCTTCACACTGATTTAATATCGCAAATGAAGAGGATGATAATTGCGCTCCTCTTCAAATAGATACGCTCTATTGAGAACTACCGTATACATATTGACCAATCGACAAGAGCAATGCATGTAACTTTTATATATATTCTTATGTGGAAAAAGTATTAAATAATAAAAGTTGCAGTTCTGTTATATTAAATACACTTTTACCATACTACCATACTATGTATACAGTATCCTTAGAGCCGTCAAAAACAAAACTGTTGTGAACCGAAATAAATGTTAGCAATTGCCTTCAAAATAGTCGGATTTTTGACGGTTCTGTCTTCTGGGAGTCCACTGTTTTTGAGTAATAGTTTAGCGAGTGGGAGGTTTAATAAATGTTGTTAAATATAATAAATGTGTAAAATAAAATACAAACCCATTTGTGTTGTTACAGTAGAATAAAGGAAGTCTGTGTAGAGTGTTACAAGAATCGCCTTCTTCAATTAAATCACATTCACTACATGCAACATCCTCTTCACAATAACCATTTACATATACATAAGATATGGCTTAAATAATATTTATTAATATAATTAAATAGGTAATAGACTTACCCAATATAATGCATAATGACCTTATAATCATTTTATTAGAATAAAGTAAGTAAAAGACCACACAGTTAGTAAATGTGATGGTCGAATGGTGACACTCACTTCTATATTGACACTTATCACTTTATAGACACACTTACTAAACAAATATATTTTTGAGAAAAATGATAGAGAGAGATTAAGCTCATGATGACCGCATCTATTTCCGCATTACTTTTTACAATTTTCTAGCCAGGTGGTCTTAGACAAATGAAACTCTGCAGTTCACAGTTATTATGCGGTGAGAAAGGGTGGTTATTTATGATTTTATTCAAATTGACATGCCAAATAGAAGATAAATATTAAATGACACTGGTATGCTGTAATAGAGTCTCCTTTATCTTATACTGTATTATATATGCATTAAATAATATGAATACAGGAACACTTTTAACAATAATTTTAGTATTATTGTGGTGATGTCTGACTTATATTATTATTCTGTTTCTTTATTTATATTTGAATATATTTATAAATAAACCTTTATTACCACATCAGTTCATAAAAGTAGATAAATTGAATATATCATCTAATTGGTAGGGGCATAGTAATAATAGCAATCTCAAACAGTACATAATTTAATTTGACAAAATAGAAATTGCTCTGATTAACGTCCCGCATGTGTTCAAAAACTCTTTAATTTAATATAAGTTGTGGGAGTTCGAGATCTAAATATTATAATAATTGAGCGCCAACACAGCAGAGCGATCCTGTCAAGAGAGCCCTTTAAATAAAATAAATAATAACTTAAATTTATATAACTGTGTGTGCGGTCTACAAGTCTTTAGACATGAAAGTAATAAATAAATAAATAAACAGCTAACTAACAAATGGCTATAAGCGAGAGGCGAAATAAAAATATTAAAATTTTTGTAGCTATATATAAATAGAATAAAACTCTGTTGAAATGCGATAACTCTGATTGTTATAATAAAGAAAGAAATAGATAGATTAACTATAAATATGTATATAATTGTCAATTTATATATATATCAACTGTCATATTTAACAATTATATGTTATAAAATGAATGAATAACACAGAAGATAACAAAGTGAAAGTATAATTACCATATCTATCAGAGATGTACACATACATATTACTTCTTCTATAAATAAACATTATTATATTTATTATATATATATATATATATATCACTAACCTTAGTACTAGAGTCGCCCTTTTTCACTGCCGTTGATGTTTTTCTCACATTTGGTCCGTTTTTGCCCACATCACTCATTTTCTTCGTGAGAGGCTTGCCACTTCCCTGACCGGCAGTCGATTTCTTAGCGGCAGGTCTGGCTGTTCCCGCAGAAGCCACTCCGGACGTCGTTGATGTCTGAGAAGTCTAAATATATTGTTCTTCTTATTAAAGTGGGTGATCTAATTAGCAATCATGGTGGTTTAAAAGTATGCAACGAGCTGGCTTTTTACAATCATATTTCACATGCTAAAACATTCAAACATGCTAAAATACAAAGATCACAGTATGCTTAGTCTGTTATTAAGAATAATACTTCTAACTATAGTTATTATATAAAGAATGCTAAAATACTCATGCTACCTGTCTAACCGGTGCTTTTCTAGCAGGTCCTGCAGATACAGTTGCTGACATGGTTGGGCCTGTGTCCTGAGAGAATACAACACCTTTTCGGGGCATTGCCTCCATTGGCTGACTAGGAGCCAAGTGTGTGAGCGGGGAATTCTTAAATAAATTATAATTATAACTAATAAAACTTAACATACTTGTAAGAAATTGCTGGGTACAAGTCCTCTTTGGCCATTTAGTTCACCGGTAAAGAAACCATCTTCGTCCATGTCCCCATATACAGTAATAATATCACCCTGACGGAAGGATAATTCCACCTGTAATACCTTAAATAAAAACAAAATAAACATTACATAGTATAGGCCAGCTTAACTACAATCTGATATAATTAAATAATAAATAATTTTGTTGTTTATCATAACCCCATTTATTATACTAATATTAGAAATAATGTTTATATTGAACTTGCCTGTTCAGCATCTACATTAGGGCTCAACTGTCTTGAATCGTAGTCAAATTTAGCAACCATTTTTCGTTGCACTAGACTGGCTCTGCAAAGATATAATATATGTTTATTATTTCCACATTTTTATAGTTCAAATAGCAAGATCGTATTTGAGAATGGCTGTCTCGAATCGTTTTTTTATTAATTTATATTATTGTAGAAAGAACTAGGTTACAACGATGTCAAACAAAAATATAGATAGTTTTGAAGAAAAGGCTCCTAAACAGCCGATTTTATTTCTTTTTATACAACACCGGTGCACCCTAGGATAATTGGCGAGCTTTTGATACAGAGTAGTACATCTATGGATAATTGTACTTTAGAACTATTATGATCTATTAATTTTCCTTTTTAAATAACAAATGTATGATGCTTACTCTGTAAATGGTTGTGTTTGTAGTCCTGTTACTGTCTGTGGTAGCATTCCTCCATGTTGTCCCATTATACTCATCTGTCCGGGCGGAGCAGAAGTTGCTTGCATCTGAGATATCTGCATCTAAAATATAAAAATAAGTTAATTAGAAGATAAACTAACACTCTTTAAACATTGCAATTAGAAAATATTAAAATATTGTTTAAGGATGCCACTGCTGTAAACTTTCTATTGTAAAAATATGTTTTGTATTCCTAACTAAAGTGTTTATTTTTCTAATTGGTCCGTACCTGTCCCATCTGATGTTGTAATTGTCCTAACTGGTTAGCTGATCCTTGTTGAACATGAGATTGTGAAGGTATTTGAGACTGTAGAGGACCACCCACAATACTAGACGGGCCACCAATCTAGATATATATTGTTATTTTTGCCCATTATTATTATATTATATAATTATAAGACTTACAGGTTGTTCATATCTACTATGCATATGTTGTGTTGAGTATGCATCATAGGGTGCACTGGCTTCCCGATAACCATCTTCTCTTCTATCACGACGATGTCTTTCTTCTTCTCTGTAATTAAAATAATAATAATAATATTCAGTTATAAAGTATTTGGCTATATTGATTATGTTCTGATTAACCTGTAGTCGGGTCTCCTTCTCTCTTCATATTCTCGCCTATCAGAGGGCCTTTCTTCACGGCGATCATATTCTCGTTCATAACGATATTTATCTCTAAAATATATAACATAATTAACTCTTAAAGAAGAAAATAAAAACACAGTTTACTACTAAGTTATTCAATTATAATCTACTAACAATAAGGCAATTAAAAGGTGGAATTTAAAATTGAAGACTGCTTTGACTGTTAACGAAGTATTGAAAAAGTAAGCGTCAAGAGTAATATTAAAGGCACGGTATATTCAAAAAATCACTTCAAATCTTATTATTTAAGATTAACCTGTTTGTAAAGTTATTAAAAATGATATAAACAAAAAAAAATGACCAAAAATGAACGACTGGCTAATTGAACTTTTAGTGTTTCTGGTTTGCACTATGGACGAGTACTGTAACATTATTTGAAAGTAATTAGTTAGAAACTGCATTAAATTAACGAGTTTTGACAAATGTATCGCGTTATACGGGGTTTTCACCGAAAATAATGGTAGAAATGTTTTTACATATTAAATTTTGATTCAATTTGACGAGTTATACAAGTTATATATATTTATGCAATTGCCGCATGCTAACCAAATCTCCGCCCACTGACAACCTATGCGCAGGGTAGAATCTTTTTTAAATGGCCATAACTTAGTTCAAAATCATTGTAAAAAAAATCGATCTTCATATTTCGAATCAGAATACATAGCTTTATCAAACAGAGCATTAACATTGACAACCAAATTTTGGGTGTACCGTGCCTTTAATGACTATATGAGTAACTCCATAGGGAAATCGTAAACACTATTCTGACTTTAGCATGGCGTTCAACTGGTTTGCTCTAGTTAGTTACATATATGTTGTTCTCGCTATGCATGCTTCCATCCTCACATTACCTGAGATCAAACTTTTTTTCAGGATAAAGCCGATGATATAATGATAGGCGTCAAGTCAACCGCTCTAAGATTTGGAGAGAAAACCAAACAGTGGCTTTCTGGTTTTGCGACGACTACCATAGGAGGCTTAACGCTAGCCGGATACCTAGCTGATCAAACGTGGCCGTACTATGTCGCACTTGGGGGTGTGTGCTCAAGCTACTGTCAAAAGTGTTAACTTTTTTTATAGGAACCGCGGCGCATCTGGCATGGCAGATTAGCACAGTTAACATCAATGACAGTTCAGATTGCTGGCAAAAATTCAAATCAAACTCTTGGATGGGCGTAATTCTTTTCTCAGGTAACGAGATATTGCGATATATAAACTCTACCTATATATAGGAATCGTGCTTGGAAACTTGCTCAAGGACAGAGATGCGGAAGATCAACTGTCAAAAGCCGACAACTCAAAATAATGCACGATTAATAAATTTATTTAAAAACCCGTAATGTATCACTCAGACTTATCATTTCTTAACTGTACATAAGCGGGCTACAAGACCCGAAAGCTGCACCAGAGTTGAAAGCCCTTCCAAGATGCGAATATGACATAGGCCAATTTCCTAAACATTGCATTACAAACGAATCAAATGTGATCTACCTTAATGAATTCCATTTTGAGATATTCTGGTAACTCTGCTGTTTTGGCTACGCGGAACAAGTTGGAAACAATATCTTCCGGTGAATAACCCAATCTAAGTCAAAATAACTATAACAGATTGTGTTGTAAGTGGGTACCTGTACATGTCATGAATAATAATGGATGCTTCGCGAATTCTGCCCTCGTTACAATGCTGAAGCATATCCCGCATCAGTTGGGGGTGTGGTTCATCGCACACCTTCAACACATTATCGGAATTGACTATTTCATATCCAGATACAGTACATTGTAAGTTGTTTAATGCCTAAAACAAAAGCAAGGTTTATAGCTATATACAATGGTAGCTTACTTGGCGCATATCACCCTGAGAAGTGAATAGAAGTGCTTGCATTCCACTCAGATCATAGCTGACCTAAACATTTTTCAAATAGATAGTGACTCGTATCCATCGTGGAATGTTTTGACATAAGATTTACTACAGGTCATTATAATACGAATTGCAGGTGAAATGAATCAGGGTCATGAAATTTCGGTCTAGGAATTGAAATGAAAGAGCCCCGATTACCTTTTCGAGTTTGCACACTTCTTCCAATCTATACAGCATCTCCGCTTCGGAGAGCCTTTGGTAGCGTATAACCGCACACCGCGATTGAATTGGTTCTGCAAACGGCACATGATTAGTGGGCGCCTAAAACAGAAGCACTGACCGATAATTTTCTCGGATTGATTGCATGCCAACGCAAATCTTGTAGTCTTACTGTACATTTCCATAGTCCTTCTTAGTGCCTGCCAACTCAGAATAAAATTGATCAACAAGTTGGTAATACCTGTTGTGCGCCTTCAGTCATTGAATCAGCTTCATCCAGAATAATAATTTTGTGCTTCCCTGCCGGCAATGTGACTTTCGTTTGGGCAAAATTTTTGATTTTATTCCGAACAACATCAATACCTCTAAATTAGTGAACGCACTTTATGAAAATGGAAATAAAAAATTAACAATCGTAAACACAAATACACATAAATGTGGAAAACTACAAAATGCTGATACCTGTCATCCGAAGCATTCAGTTCCAAACATCCTTCTCTTATTTGCGAACCGAGAAGTTCTTTCGCCAGTGCCCATATTGACGTTGTTTTTCCGCAACCTGGGGGTCCCTAAAACTAACGAAAATATAAGAAAACGAAAGTGGGGCTCACCGATATCACTATGTTAGGTACATTACCATTTTTAGCGAATACTGCTAGCCTTCTTATTGTCGCCTCATTGCCAACGATATCAGTTAGGCGATCAGGGCGATATTTTTCCACCCACGGAGTTGTGTTATTTGACGGAGCCATCGTAAAACGTAAGTTTAGGCAAATAACGGATACACTAACAACAGCAGCGAAACTAGAAGTAGCAAACTGTAGGATGCATTCAGAAACCCGTGTTTCCCGCCCTCTTGGTTTAAAGGACTGAACACTTAACAATCATCTGTCAATCGAGCAGACCTTTATTATCCCTTGGATTTCGCTGGATTTGTTTGTGGGCTTCTCAATAAACTTTTCAAGTAGTTGGATGTTTTCATAGTATACATAAAAATAAACGGCCATTGTTGAAATAATCATTTTTATCTTATATTCCTTATTACCCAGAAACACGTAATAATATGTTTTTCCATTTTCTCATTTTGGCTTTCCACTCAATTGAAGTATAGAGGTGCTTGAGTTATAAAAATAATAGTATAATTGTCAAATCAGAAAATTTAGAATGAGTTCGTATACTTCATCAAATGTTGGTAGGCGGCGCCAGGTAACAAGAACGGATGCCGAGGAAAGAGCTTTGGACAGAATATCGCGCGAGGTAAATTTTTGTTAATGTTGAACTTTTATAATTAGAAACATATTAGTTGAAGAATATAATATGGCAGTATTTTGTAGCTTTATATTTGTCTTTCAATAAATTCCAATACTATGCTGTAATATTACGAGACATAGAATTCGCTGCTCTGTATCAAAAATATGAGTGGCTTGTATTGAAATTCGGTGATGAATTTTGGTAGCCCCTCCTATTCAAATAAAAAAATCGATGACAAGAGATAAGAGTTTCATTACGGGTGTTAACTATTATGCGCCTCAAAAGAAGAAAGGCTTTCGTAAGTTTATTTGCAAATGTACTATAGATGTTAAAATCAAGGGAATGTGTTTACTATTTTATTTAGTTGCATTTCACTTCCAGGCTGAAGCTCGTCTAAGAGTGAAGAGAGAGACAAGGGAACAAGCTCGGCAAAATCGTTATTCGTTCTTGGAAAAGAAAGTAGAGGTATGTATAAGTTATAGCTACTTTTCCGGACATAACACTTTTTAAGGAAGAGGCGGAAGCTTACAGACAGGATGCTGCGGTAGGTCTTAATGAGAAGAGCTTTGCACGTAGCTCAATCTATTGTGTTCCTGTTAAAATAATTGTATGCCATCTCTACATTAATATCCTAATGAGACTAATACCATACCTAACGAGCAGGAGGTCCGAGGTGCCAAAAACATATGGTTTTTTTTTGGCAAATTCAAAAATAAATAGGTTCCTGTGGGAGCTTCTTCAGCGTGTTTCAAACCCCCTGCTCATTGGGGTATGACTAATATTATTTTACACTAAAGAAAAGTTTGACGTCTAACCCTGTTTGCAGTCAACATCTAACGGAGTTACACATGAGAATACACATTCTGAACTACAGGTTTGGGAAAGAGACATATTTTAAAAGTTGTTGTTTATTTACAGGACAAAGTTGTGGAGCTTGAAGATCGCGTACAACAAGCAATGTTCCTTTATTCCCAACTCGATAATGAAAAATCTGCATTGTTATATGAAGTTGGTGGTAAATTGATAGTGTTTGACTAGTCAAGTTTAAGGTTGACTTGCTAAAAGATGATCTGGAAGAAAAAGATGTGCTCTTATCTGGAGCTAATCGAGAAGTTAGGGATCTGACCAGTGTGAGTTTGGTTCTTAGTTATCATTTTGAATTCAGATCAAGCCATAAGAAATTCAGTAGCAGTTACTGTACTTACAACATTCGCACCCAATTTCATTTGTACATAATTTCGTTTTCTTCCAGGAAGTCAAGCTATTGAAAAGAACAATCGAGGCAATGACAGTCACTCAGAATACTTTGAAAATGGAAGTAGCACAACGCGATCATTTAATACAGGTGTGGTTATCGACCCTCTATATATTCATACTGACTTTCTTCAGCAAATTTACTGTACGGTTTTACTACTCTATTAATAAAAACCATGAATTTTTGGTTGTACGCTTATTTTATTTGTTTAGAACAACGGCCTTGTGTTGGTTGAACATGAGAACGATGAATCTTCGCAGTTGTCAACGGATGGCAGTGGATTATCGCTCAATTTGCAAGTTTTATACTAGTTTCGTAATTACCTCGTTTATTCAGGAAACGTGGGCCGTTATTATTCTCTGCCGAAACTATCAAATTGGTAGAAAGAGTCGTACCCGGTTCTTCTGAACTGGATGAGAAGATTCGCAAACTTGTAGATATGGTGAGCGCCAGTATAATGTTCAATCTTTGACATCTGGTCGTTTTCATGACTTAGTTTAGCTATAAAATGCGGTGTACTGTATGTTTTCAGAATAAGAAGATGAGAAAGGACTACGAGGAAATGGAACAGTCAATCTATAGTCAACGAATGGCTCGAAACAACCAGCAGATGAACGGAGCGAGTAACGGAACTTCTGATGAAATATCTAGTAGGTGCTAGGGTGGAGGATCTTGTGTTTGGAGTAATATACCGTAATATCATATCTGAAACACAAGTTGTCCTTTTACTGACTGTCCTTGTGTATAGAATCCTCACATATGTCATCAGCAAAACAGTTGAGTGAGTTAGATAAAATGTGTTTGTTTGTGGTGTCCAGTATGTTGTTATTTGATGCTCTCAATTTTTGATTTATTCTTGGTTCTAAATAGTCCGCTTATTTACTATTCTAAAAATACCCTGATATATTTTGAACACAACTTTAGTTCTTGTCACTTGTGACATGCTATTCACGGGGAATCCAGTGAACTGTCATTTTATTTACGATCAATTTATAAACTATTACTTTCCAGAGGATGCAGCTAAACAATTGGCTGAGTTGAAGTTCAAACTACAAGAATCTGAAAGAGAGGCAACAAACATGCAGGGCAATGTGAGTTCTGGAGACTTCACCTGTAAAATAAAATTTAAACCGAATAATTACAGCAATCTTTATGTGTCACCAGGTAAAAAAAATTCTAAATTACCCTGTATATTGCAATACATATCCTAAATTGTAGATGATTCGTATGGAAGGACAGATGAAGCGCTACAAAACAAATTGTGATCAATCTGAGAAAGAGTTGACCGATATAAAATCGGAATTACGTCAGATGAAAAAGGAAGTAAGTGCATTACTGCTAACAATTGAAATAATGTGTTGCCTAACAAATGTTTGCTTTGCTTCTAGCCAACCTAACAATTTATCTATTAAAATGGGAATGGTATACATACAGCACCATTGATAATATTAATAGAGCCTTTTAAGTTTTATTAACATTTTTGACCATACGGGTTTCTCTTTTGCGCTGGTAGATGTAATTATAATATTTGAATTGAACAAGTGTGTTGTTTGAGAGAGCTTGTCCTTTCCCATGCCTTCGGCAAGAGCTTAGCTCATCATTTTTATTCTTTCGACACAATTTATCACTCTGGAAGTCGCGGGGAACAATGTATGTTCTGAGCTTTCGTCACCTGATTCAGTCGGCGGACGGTGGATACTACTGGTACACGCATTAATATACTGTTGAATTACGGTCATTTTACTGAACCAGATGATAAATTAAATAGGGATATTCCAAATGCTCGCGTATTTTCGTTATATAATAGATTAAAAAACTTCATGGTTGTGATTTTATTCTGTAAGAATATACATTTCTTTCATTATGTAAGAAATAATTCGAAACCTGCGATCTACCGGTTGTTGAAAGTTCCCATTATGGACAGTGACCGCTACCTGGGAATAAGTGTCATATATTTCTAAAAGTTTTGAAAATTTTCGGTGAAATTTGTTAAGCAAAGGCGGAAAATTCATTATATTGGAAGTTATGACTGAGTTTGAATAAGCTCATCCTAAAATTCACTGCATCGTTGAGTTATTTCGAACTTTTGACCCGAAACAGCCTTTTTTGTTCAAGAATACTATTAGAAGAGTCGTTATTATCGGAATTTTTCTAAGACTTTGTAATCGTTTTTTCCCCCTTTTAAAATGATTTTTAAAGATGCGAGATCGCGAGAACGCACTTGACGAAGCCAAAGAGACGAACAAACATCTACAGAGCCGACTCGAGAAATACAGGAATCAACGCCCTAGACCCCTTTAATACATGGACCTTGTTAATTTCCAATCTAAGTTTGTTGTTAGTAGCTAATTTATTTGGTACATATTTTGTGAATCTCCTGTTGTACCACCGAATAGGTTGGGTATTTAATATATCTTTCACCTTCATTGCCAAGCTTTGGGCCTTCATTGGGAAAACATACTTTGTTTTCGTACTGAGTGAGTGTTCAGAGTTTGATCATCCTTTTGTAATCTTTTCCTTCCCTTTATGTCTAGTCATTTGTATCTTTATTTAATTTATATTTCTCCTTAATTATACAGTAGATTGTTGTTTTACTAAAGCAATAGGAACAAACATTGTATAGGCTTTTGAGATGTTCCCAATGTATGCATTTATAAGGTGACTTGAGCATAATTGGTGGAACCCCTTCTACTTGATTATTCATCATGTCAATCGTAAGTTTTAGATTTCTACATGTGCCTTCCTTCTTCTTTTGACGTGTTGATACGCATTTCATTCTGTATACTACGCAATTATTTAATTTTTCAGCTATTTTTGAATTTAAGTTATAAATACGACTATTTTGTTTATATATGCATGCTTAAAGGCACGGTACACTCAAAAAATCATTTCAAATGTTATTATTCAAGATTCATCTGCTTGAAAAGTTATTAAACATGATATAAATAACAAAAAAATTGACCAAAAATCAACGACTTTATGGCTAATTGAACTTTTGGTGTTTCTGGTTGCACTATGGACGAGTACTGTATGATTATTTGGATGTACTATGTTAGAAACTCCATTAAATTAACGAGTTTCAACAAATTCTCCGCAAAACACGGGGTTTTCCACCAAAATAATGGTAGAAATGTTTTTAGTTTTTCAATTTTGGTACAATTTGACGAGTTATACAAGTTTTATAAATTTATGCAATTGCCGCATGCTAACCAAAACCGCCCACTGACAACCTATGCCTAGGGTAGCAGCATTTTTCAAATGACCATAACTTCGTTCAAAATCATCGTAAAAAAATTTGATCTTCATAATTTGACTCAGAATACATATCAAACAGAGCATAAAAATGGGCAAGTCAATATTGGGTGTACTGTGCCTTTAATGATATCTATGTCTAGATATCAGTTCAGCTCGCCCATGGTTGCTAGCATTTATCAAAAAGACTTAAAAAATCGTTAGCTTTCTGTATGTAGTATGTGACTGGGTGTAGAATAGTTTTTAGACATAATTAATGTGTGTCTCATTTACCTTTTCATGATGAAACATTTAAAGGCACGATACAATCAAAAATAGGTTCTCGATTTTAATGCCTTATTCGATAGAGCTATTAATACTGGGTTGAAAATACGAAGATCGAATAACTCGTGAACTGCGACCAAATTTGAAAAACCATTTCTACCATTTTTATGGTTCAAAACGTAAGTGCGCGGGAAATAATTACAATATTCCTTATAGAATTAGGTGTTTCAGCACTTTTGTTATTAATACGACTACAGTAACCCAAGTTGGCAGAGCAGATATACCAAAAATTCGACATGATCGAAAATCATTCTTTTTTCTTGAAATCTTTTGATATGTATATCATTTTGGATAACTTTTCAATCTGAATAATATAAAACTATACAATGTTGAGTGTACCGTGCCTTTAAGAGAAAATGTAGTCGTATTTGGGTGAGAATACAGTTGTTCTCAGTAGGCAACAGATAGAATGAGTTTGCAGCAGTGTCTTCTAAGTTCTTGCTTTTAGTTGATAAATGAATTTGTTTAGAATTTGAAATCAGAATTAGATTAGTTAAAAGAATGGAGTGGGTCTAGCAAATGCATTAAGAATCTTCCCAGGGGATGGTTAATTCATTTCCTACTGTAGATGTTCACTTTAAACTCGTTCACTCTGCGAAGCTGATGACTACATCTGACATCACTAACAATAAAACACTTAACTATTATTTAATATTGTTATGAACTCCCCTGTTGCTTATTTCTAGCATTCTTTCTTCTTCTAAGCATGCTGGATGTAATTTTTGTTTAATCTTAGATGCTCAATACGGATTACAATTGTTAATTAACCGAGTCATGATTGCATTCGTCGATTTGGTGACTCTGTAATACAATTTAACGCGTCTTATTCCATTGCTGCCATTAACATTCATTTATTTTAACATCAAATTAGTTAGATATTTTATAATGTCATTGGATAGCTTCGACGATAGTGGCTGTCTAAATCGAACCCACCTCAAAGATAACTAGAAATATAGTCATTCATTTAGTTGTTTACACAGATTCATGGAACATTTTTATAATAGAACATACAATTTACTTACTAATTCACAATTTATATGAGCCAGATATTATCATAGAATCCTTAAATATCATATATATTTGTATTCACAGGTACTCTTGCAAACAATTTATGTCTAAATTATAGTAAATACAAAGGAATATCGCCTATTTTTATTTACTATTACTGCTTATTGCTTATTATAATGTTATAACCTGTACATCCATTTGACTGTATATGACTGTCTTCGGTATTCTTCCACAACTGCAAACAACTCGATGACGTCACTTATGATATAGGGTTTGATAGAGTAAATGGGCGGAGCAATGAGTTTCTTCTTTCTTCTGGGGCGTGGCCTCGTATGCAGGAGGTGGAGCTGAGCTCTCCAGTAACAGAACATTCTCATCTATATAGTTATAGCAGCAACTAGCGCATACAAAAGATATTCTACATTCTAACTCTTTATTTAGCTAACAGCTGGTTTCTCTATAGACAATACCATTCTATCCTTGTTAATACTCTTAGTTCTTATAATAATCCTGTGTATTATTTATTTATATGTATTTCAGTACTTACTTGGTATAAAATGAGTCGCTGTCTGATCAACTTCTTACTTCTGTTGGCAACAGTCATCCTTGCAGTCACTGCTACCCCACTTGTATTTCGGCCACAACAGGTACGACCACCCAAAATGTAATGAGACCACCTAACGGTTAATAAAAAGCCATTAGACAAAGCGAATATAATTGGTAAGCTGCGAAGAAGAAACCAACAATAAACTAGTTAAGACAACAAACAAAACATATTCTGTTGTTGTTCAAGGAATATGGTTTGTGAGTGTTATAGTGATAGATGTATGAACAAAGTTATCTGCTAAAGTTACAGTTAAATTATATATTTGTAAATTGGTCTTCTACTGATGTAATTTGTTAGTCGAAGGATATTGCCTTGTTACTAGATCTCTTATTCTACTACAAGATAGAGAGCACTCAACTAGAACATCTACTTTGCACTTTCGCTTCACCAGTAAAATCCCTATCACAATAGCCCGCCCCCTAGAATAACTTAGTTCTTTTAACACCTCCTTTTTGTTGTAAAATA